>JBBPNI010000347.1:0-25316 GCA_038091135.1 Leccinum fibrillosum | reverse complement strand
AGGGTGGTGCCATTTCCATAAGTGACGGTTTGGTCGATTCCCCAATACTGCGGTGACGTGCATGTGAGAAGGCAGGCTGTCGTATCCTCCACCACAGATAATGGGTACCTAATTCACTCACATTCGACGCAGGTGAAGTGCTCGTGATAGGCACAAAGTTGATTTCACCGGTATACCTGATATCCGTAATGAGCTCAATCGGAGAGAAAAGACCCTGGGCCTGAGATGACGATGATTTACTTGCTGTTATCAGTTCCTCCAAAGGTCAGTTCGCCGTTCATGACGCCGGTGGTCGATGAGGGTTCATAGAAGATACCCAATGAGTCGGATGAAATTGCCCCTTGCGCGTACAGGTTGTCGGTGACCGTAGGCACCTCTGTGGTGTTCGAAACGGTTCCTTGCGTAAGATCGACTGGGCCGACCCTGTGATTCGAGATTCATTTTGTCAATCTAATGCCGAGTCATCTCGAGCTGTGTACCCACCCGATAATCCCATCGACGCCATTGAAGCCTTGGGCAGACGAAGCAACGCCAATCGATTGGTTCTGAATGACGAGCGACTGGTTCAAGGTCACCGTGTCGGTGTCTGCGCCAACCTGTCAGCGACTGCGTGACCCGAGCAAGGAAAATAAAAATTCTGACATTCTTCTCCAGACATCGTTCCAGATCCATAGCTCACGTTCTGCGGCAGACGCGTTATTCGACACAGTACCAGAGCTATATCACGATCAAACTTACGATGGTGTTACCTGTGTCTTGGCTGGTGCTTGTTGGTTGGTATGCTATGTCTGCGCCGATCCAGGTGTTTGAGCTCCCTAGAAGCAATATGTTGGAATTTACACGACCAAAGCTACCGTGTGCAGTGCTTACCAGTATCGATAAGAAGGTTGTATTGGGTTGGAGGGTTTCCAACACCGACAGACGTTGTATATGTGACGCCTTTATCAGATGCTCAGTACCCTTCAGAACCGGTACCAAGAAGTCATATATACGTACCCGAGTCTGTCACGTCAATACTATCTCCACTAGCACCGCTGGCAATAGCGGCCTGTCGAAAGGCCTTGGAGTACGTAGGCTTGACGGTCCCAGCCCTGACAGGCCCATGCGGCGACAAACCAGCGAGGAACTTGGCCGCACGCTTGCGGTCACGTTCGAGGAGCTCCCTGGCACCAAGTGTTGCTCGGTGACGGGTCACGAAGGGAAGAGAGTTTAGAATGATTCTGGACATAAGTATGTGCTACTGCAATGGCACAAGATGCGAAGAGTGAGGATTCCTTGCCTGAGAGAAGGGGTCCTTTTATAAGACTAAGAGGCACCGCATTTGAATGCTTGAATGCGCCGATACTGACATGGGAGGTGTGGCGCTGTATATCAGCACACGAGAGACTCGGGGGTGTGAGCCTAGAATAACTGAACTCGCATGCACCGGAGACAATCTTGAACCGGGTTTGAACCACGCGCCAGTTTTGTCAGGCAAGAGGAATGAGGAACTACGAACCTTGCCGGTTATACCGGGAAATCCCCACCAGGTGAGGAGTCGTTCAACTCGGCAAGGATCGGCTATTAGAGGCTCAGGAGGCAAACAGAGGACAGAGGACTTGACGAAAGGCAGCCATAATTGGAAGCGATATATATATAGCAGCACCCGTGGGGCAAATCACGGAGATCGCAGTGCTGTGTGTCTGCTACGTTTCAAGATTCGTGTGACCACAATGGAGCAATCCCATTCTGCGTACTGCGAATGCTGCGGCGTAGGCTGGGAGGCGAGAAGGGAGAATAAACAAATCGTCGAACTACTAGTAGCTGAAGTACCTAATACTACCTAAATTGGGTCCAACTTGTATTTTCATCGGACTTTGCCGTGCATACCGTGTTACTAGTCACTAACCTTATAGCCTACTTGGGTCGTGTGCATCCACGCAAGCCGTCAGCATCACAAGATTTCGGTGATAGAAGAAACTGGTGGGTATATTCGCGCCCTTGTGTTCTATCAGTAAACAAATGGACTCTAATAGATATAGGTGACCAGTGCCAGGAAAGGAAAATATAGATCTTGGTCAGAATCTCTGGTTCCCTGGCTTATTCTCGGTCCTCGGAGCATCAGAGCCACCTGGTCAGCTACAGCAACTTTGCAACACTGTTCATCCCTCCGTCCTCGAGATACCTCCCGTCGAATGATACCGTCCAAACCTCTACCCTTGCATCGTGGCGTCCCTCCGGATCCAGATCACCATGAAACATTATGAAAACGTGACTCGCAGTACAGGCCAACCTTGCGAGCTGAATGATTGGCGGAATGATGCCCTGGATCTAAACCCTACGATGTCGGGGAACCAACTACGTATAAGGTATGGTTGAGCTAAAATCTCGCTGATTGCACGAGTCACAAAGAATGGCATCAATGCTGCGGTGAGCGAATCACCTTATCATGCCCTTTGCCCAGTGACTCAAGAAACCTCGGATAACAAGGATGTTTTTGTGGCAAGAAGATTCACATTTGCCTCGGATCAAACCTTCGTGACTGAGAGATGGAGTAACTCACTGCCATTGCTCGACTGACCGGTTCCGAGATCGGATGCGAATAAAGCGGTGGCACGTGTCGCACATACAATGATTACTGTACTAGCACCAAAGAGGATACATTATCTTTCCGGATCCCTTGAGAGCCTGAGAGCCGAGATACATCATTTGGGGCCGACCAACGTGGAGCAACAAAAAAGGATGCTGGTGAAAGTCTAGCTGGATGTCTACCATAAAGGAAGCCTGCTTACCTCGGTTTGGTATGTATTATGCATATGTGATGACCATCATCTTGGTGAGTTCGTTCGAAGTGATAATCAACGTAAGGCTACTCCCGCTGTAATGGACCAAATGGGGTGAATCTCGCAGCGCAGAAGGTACCTGTTTTTGACTGCAAGGTGATTCAGACCTAAAGAGCTTGCACGAGTGGTATACCATGCTCAGCGCTCGCGGCGTTGCGGTGATGTGGAAACCTGGACAATTTTGGTGCAACTCAGGAAGCACATACTTTCACTGGCAACGTCAAGTGACAGTGTAATGATGATTCAGACTCCGACGGAGAAGTCAACCTCAGAGAGTCCCGGGCCATTACGGCAAGTAGTATCAATTCACCGCACACACACAACTTCGACATACACGATGATGGTACAGATAAGCTCAGATGCAGCAGCTGCGAAAAGCTGTATACCTAGAACCTCGCAACTTGGCTTGATACTGGAACTCGCCGATGAACGGATGTGACATGGCCCATGGGCAAGGAAATATATTACATTGTACAGTGTGGAGTTTGCAAACCTTTGAGTTACACCGAGACTCATACCGAGAATCAACAGATATTTCTTCAAATCCTACATCACGCGACTAGTTAGTTTCGGCGTCGGTGTACGGTGTTGTAGCAAGGCCGACTTGGGCATTTCCAGTGTCAAAGACCGAGTAAAAGCGCTGCAGCCAAGCGAATCCGTCTGTCCCACGTCAATAAATCATCTGACGGTACAGTCAAGGTGGTGAACAAGACATACTGATAAAGTCGAGACCAGAGCCGCTCTGGGATCCAAGGTCAGACGTGACGAGATAAATTTTGCCCTCTTCGCCTCCGAGCACCGTATTGAGCGCACGAGGCCAGATTTGGGCATTGGGCGTCAGTTCGTATGTAACCTATGTATCGGGCGACCTGGGTCAGTTGGCTGTTTCATGGCCAGCAAGTGGAGTGGAGCACGTACGCCGCCGATGTTGAAATTGATGCTCTGCAGGTTCTGGTACTGTTGCTCCGTGATCGTCAGCAAGCCAGTGGTCCTGTATTCCTACGTTAGGCTGATTGCACTGTCTCGACAGTGCAAGGAGATCTCACTGGTCCAGAGTCGCTCCCGTGGCTTGCTGGTAGGCTTGGAAGGCGTCCGTAGCGAGCAGTAAAAGTGTGGTTCCAGTGTCAACGATACCAGCGGTAGTGTTCAGGAGGGTGGTGCCATTTCCATAAGTGACGGTTTGGTCGATTCCCCAATACTGTGATGACGTGTGTGTGAGAAGGCCGTCCATTACATCCTCGGCCCCAGATAACAAAACAATTAGTCGTTTACTCACGTTCGACGCGGGAGAAGTGTTCGTGATAGGCACAAAGTTGATCTCACCGGTGTACCTGACATTCGTAATCAGTTCAGTCGGAGAGAAAAAGGTCTGGGCCTGAGATGATGATGATTTACTTGGTGCTGTCAGTGCTTCCGAACGTTAGCTCGCCGTTCATAGCGTCAGTTGTCGACGAGGGTTCATAGGAGATGCTCAGGGAGTCGGATGCAATTGTCCCTGCTGTGTACAGGTTGTCGGTAACCGTAGGCACTTCTGCGGTATTCGAAACGGTTCCTTGCGTGAGATCGACTGGACCAATACTACGATTTGCGGGATTCTGTCAACGCTGCACCGAGTTTCACTGGCTGGTGTACCCACCCGATAATCCCGTCGACGTCAGTGAAACCTTGTGCAGATGAAGCAACGCCGATAGACTGGTTCTGAATGACGAGCGACTTGTTGAGAATCACCGTATCAGTGTCTGGATCAATGTCAGCCCCTGCATGACCCTTGCAAAGCAAAGGAAGTTCTGACATTCTTCTCCAGACATCGTTCCGGATCCATAGCTGACGTTCTGCGGCAGACTTTATCCCTGCAATACCAGCGACATGTCAGGATCAAACTTACGATGGTGTTGCCAGTGTCTTGGCTGGTACTCGTTGGTTTGTATGGTGTGTTTGCGCCAATCCAGGTGTTTGAGCTCCCTGCAAGCAATGAAATTGGGATTCATACGAGCAAAGCTATCTAGTGTACCACCTACCAGTGTCGATGAGAAGGTTGTATTGAGTTGCGGGGTTTCCAACACCAACAGACATTATGTATGTCACGCCTATATCCGATGCTCAGCACACTCAAAAGCCGATGAGTTCGAAAAAATATACCCGAGTCTGTCACGTCGATGCTGTCACCATACGTGCTGCTAACAGCAGCGGCCTCCTTGATGTATCCAGTCCTGACAGGCCCGTGTGGCGACAAGCCAGCAAGGAGCTTGGCCGCACGCTTACGGTCGCGTTCGAGAAGCTCCTTCGCACCAAGCGCTGCTCGGTAATGGGTCACAAAGGGAGCAGAGTTTAGAACGATTCTTCTGGACATGACAATGATGCGCCGTAGCAGAAACACAAGAGATGGGATGTAGATTCCTCGCCTGAAAGAAGGCGCCTTTTATAAGACCTGGAGGCACCGCATTCGAATGCTCGAATGAGCCGATACCAAGGTGTGGTGTTGCATTTCAGCACACGGGAGATCCGGAGGCGTGAGTCAAAAATGAGAGAACTCGCACACGCTGGAGACAAGCCAGAGCAGTGTGTCAAGGATGTCAGGCAGGGGCACCGAGGAGAAGCTACGTGAGAATAAAGACTCCGGGGCCGCGGAGCTACGAGCGTCGCCGGTCAGCTTCCCAGGGGAAGTCCTTGTTAGATGACTCAGGTGTTGTTCGGCTCGGCAATGATCGACCATTGCAGGCAACGGAGGCAGGCAAAGGACTTGACGGTAGGCGCTCGTAGATGGGGTGGTTAGAGGCAATGTATGTGGGAAGGATAGCACTTGTAGGCAAATCGTGACGGATATTGCAGTGCTGGGTGTCTACTATGTTTCAAGAGTCGTGTGACAACAATTGGACGATCCTCCGCATACTGCGAATGCTCGGGGGCTCGGGGGCGAGAAGGGAGAATAAAACAAGTCGTCGAAGTGATGAATAGCACACTTGTGGGTCTTACCTTGTCATACATACTTACCAGGGTTGGTAAGGTCGTGTGCACCATGCAAGCTGTTACATCACAAGATTTCGGTGATAGAGGGAACCGGTGGGTATATTTGCGCCCTTTTGTTCTATCAGCAAAAACATAGATGGCCACCCATATATGGTCTAGTGGAGAATGATTCTTAATGTCAACCGCTAGTCAGTCGTGGTAGTGGGAAACTCACCGGAAACTATCAACATTAAAGCTTGGCAGAATCCTTGGTTCCCTGACGTATATTCAGTTCCATGGGGAACATCAGTGCCACCTGGTCAGCTATGGCAATGCAATATTGATGATCCCTCCATCCTTTAACGATATCCCCATGACCAATCTCGCAAGGTGCCGTCCAAACCTCTACCCTCGCATTGTGGCGCCCCTCCGGATCGTCCTGGAAACGTGATTCGCAATATAGGCCAACCGTGCGAGCTGAATAATTGGGAGATGACGGAACCCTGGCTTTGAACTCTATCGTGATGACAATGGTAGGGAACCAACTATAGGGTGTGTTCAAGTCACGATGTCACTAATAGTTGGAAGGGTGCTAACCTGCTCCTCTTCATGCTTCCTGGTTCACTTTCCGGGAGTGACTCTGGCAAGCTGACAAACGTATCACATAAAAACGGCATGGATGACGTTGTGAGCCTATCGTCCTTGTGAGTCAGTTCGCACCAGGCACCCCACTCAATGCCTCCTCCTCCAATCGATTCAGACGTCGTTCGGGTTGGGCTGCTTGGATCATTGCGACTCAACAAGACATTATCGACAGACATCTGAGTTTGCATGTCTTGCATCCAGGTGGGCTTGACCAGATCTGGAGACACGGAGCCAGGATGGGAATAAAGCGGCACACGTCGAGCATACGGAGATGGCGGTACCAAAGCCTTTCGGTCTTGACCAGATTGTGACGAGGAAAGATCACCAAAGAGAATATGAGCAGTTATCTTTGTGGTCCCCTTGAGATCAGAGATGCGTTAATTGGGATTGAAATATTGACCAAGGCAACTCATTGAAGCACCATTTGCACGAGTTCTGCAAGGATGTTGGTAAAAGTCTTACCAGATTTGAGCATCCTCACGTGTACTTGAGCGATCCCAACGTTGGTGGCCCGGAGATAGTGTGCGCTGACGTGGATGGGATCCGCATAAGAGGAACCGGCTGCGGACTGGTACTGAATACAAGCTTCAATGATGACACCCAGAGAGTAACCTAAGGGGAAAAGTGGCCCGACATGACTCGCGCTAATCACACATTATACTCGAGCTTTGCTGAGATGTCTACTCACCGCCTTGCGGGACTCTGCGTTGCAAGCATGACCAGTTTTTAGCGAGTTCATTTGAAAAAAAAGGGATGCCACTACTCACGCTGCAACAGCCCAACTTGGGTCAAGCTTGCAACGGTAGCAGAAGGTCCCGTCATCAGTTTTGGATTCAAAAAAAACCTGAAGAGCCTGTGTGAGTCCGGGTGGAGTCATACTGGCGGAGGCTGAGTGGGTACTGACACAGCCACCTCAGTACGAGAAACTTGACTTCTGCTAATGTAGTCCTCTTGCCTTGACTAACAAATTGATAACGTACACAATACAATAAGTATATCACGGGTGCGTCCTCAACAAGTCAATTCCCGGGGAGGCAGAACGACGGGGCGAGGGCGTGGGCGGA
The DNA here is from genome assembly GCA_038091135.1 of Leccinum fibrillosum. NCBI lineage: Eukaryota > Fungi > Basidiomycota > Agaricomycetes > Boletales > Boletaceae > Leccinum > Leccinum fibrillosum. The sequence continues at coordinate 17,839 of JBBPNI010000347.1, read as the reverse complement.
GGCACAGACGCTGAGATTGGAATAGGTTGACATAGGATGCGAATAAAGCGGCACAACGTCGCATGTACGGAAATGGCGATACGCTCCCGATGGCTAACCAAAATCGACCATCGCCTGAATATCGACCGGTCCCTAGGACGTCTCCCACACCGACCCCTAGCACCAACCCGGCTCTTCTATACATGGAACCCCATCCTAACAAAGAACGACGCCATCCCACCACATTGGGCTACTAGCCCAAAGGTTTTAGTGGGTATCATGCTGCCACGAACCCCGGACTGACCCCGGGCGCCTGCAGCTTAGAGTCCCACACCCCCGTACACCACGGGGAAAGAGCATTTCCTCGGACCAACAGTCTCGACTGTTGCCTTAGCGTATTGTGTAGGACTAGGCTAGCCAGTTGCTGCACAATTATTTCGCTCGTCCAAAAAAAAAGGAAACGGCGATACCAAAGCCTCCCCTTTCAGTCTTGACCAGGTTGTAACGGGGAAAGATCACCAAAGAGAACACCATGAGCGGTTACCACCTTTGTGGTCCCATTGAGATTAGAGACGGCGTTAATTGGAATTTGGGATCGACCTAAGGAAGGTAACGCAGAGCCAAATGGAAACGCAGAGCCAAATGGATACACAACCAACATTTGCATGAGTTCTGCAAGAATGTTGGTAACAGTCTTGCCAGATCTGAGCATCCTCGACCGATCCCAACGCCTGTGGCCCGGAGATAGTGTGCGCTAAGGCGGATAAGCATCCACGTGGGTACTGAATGCAGACTTCAACAATGACGCCCGAAGAATAGTCTAACGATACCCGACAGCACCAATCAAACGTAGTATGAACTTTGTTGAGGGTGTGTACTTACCATCATCATTCAGGATTCTGCATAGCATAACAAACTGTGTCATTTGATTTGAAACGATAACCAATGCGTTGTGCTCACGCATCAATGGCCTAAGTCGGGTCAAGCTCGCAATGCAGGTACTGTCAGGCCGCCATCAGTTTTGGACTGAAAGGAAACTTGAACACCTTGCGCGAGTGGTGCAATACCCTCTGCCGTAAGTGATTCAAGAGTCGGAGAACTGTCCCGAGTCCATTACGGCAACATCAAACAACTTCACAATATTGTTGTCCTACGAAAAGCCCTGAACGTCATTTCTCTTCGAATTCAGCACGCCCATGGATCAAGACTTGATTGGCTTGGAAATTACTGAACGGAGCTGGCCGAGCCACGTGTGATGTGTGCGGAGTCCTCGTGGCAAGTGGCAGGGATCGCGTTTTTCGCACGCTGTTTACGCGTTATTTACACATGTTTGGTCTTTGTTCGGAATGATCGAGCAGGGGTCTGACATAGGCTCTGAGAGGAGCGTTCATCTCTTACATCTGTACTATTACCAACCATGGATTCGTCCTCACAAGTGTCGGACGTCTTCTCTCTCTCAGACCATCTTCTTGCGGAACGTCTTCAGTTTGTCAAAGAAGTATGCAGCCATCGTAAGTATTCTCTGTATGTCTACTAACACCGTTCCATTTAGATTGGTTTTGGAAACTGGGGTAGCGTATGGCTTTGTCGTCCCAAGTCTTCTTCTGGCAAAGTCAAGGATATGGAGGTCGCGGTGAAACTCGTTCATCGTTCCAAAACCTCGACAACGGCTGCCAGAGTACGCTCTTTGTACGTCTCTCTCCTTGATCTCCGCTCTCCTCATCTGACGTTCACGAACGTGTTAGATGGAATGAAATGAAGATCGTTAGATCATTTAAGAACGACCCACATCCATCCATCGTTCCATTTCATTCCTTCATCATCACTCCGTCCTATGCCCTCATCACAATGTCAGTCTTTGTAATACCCTCCGTTCCTCCGACTCATCCGCATTGCTAGGGAATACCTCCCCACACTTGTTCCCGTAGAGGTATCCGAGAAGCGTGCAAAGCACTGGTTCAAGTCGCTTCTTTCTGGTGTTCATTTCCTGCACTCCAGGGGTGTTGTACACAATGATATCAAGTACGTGCGCTCTTCATGTGCAAGGCAATGTAACTCATAGCTCTTCCTTACAGGCCGGCTAACATTATCCTCTCCCGTGCTAATATCCCTGTTCTCGTTGATTTTGGGTTCGCTGAGAAATATGATCGGGGTTCTCCCAAAGCCTTTCACAGCAACTTGACGTATGGCACACCCGAGGTACGTCAACATCCGTCGATGTTGTCCTGTTCACGTAAACCTCTCACAGTACCTCGCTCCTGAGCGTGCCCGCGGGCTCCCTCACGACACCAGGAAGTCTGACATTTGGTCTCTTGGTGTAACCTTCTTCGAAATTCTCGTGGGGCGTACTCCCTTCGAATACGAGGAGGGTGAGGTCTTCGAGAGAAAGGAAGACTTGGAGAAGTACTGGCATCGGACCGTACGTATCCTTCCTCGCTTCGTTGAGAACTACGTGTGTAACGGCATCGGATAGATGCGAGGGAAATGGGTCGGCAAATATTCCATGTCTCAGGCTGCTGAACGTTTCCTGAAGCGCATGATTGTCCCCAATGCTGACCTGCGGTGTACGGCTGCAGAGGTAATGGGAGATGCTTACTGCGACTTGACACCAGCAACTCCTGTCCACGGGCACAGTACGTTGGCCATCAGCGTGATCATATCCTATTCTGAAATGTATGTTCCAGGGAAATCAGCATCGACAGCGGTTCCGTCCAGCGCCCACACTCGAATGCCCTCAGTCTTTGATTCACTTAAACTTGCCTTCAAAGAGAAAGAGAAGGAGAAGGAACAATCACAGTCGCGTCGTATCGATATACCTCTTCCATGGTCACCATCACGGTCCACGTTACGATCCTCGGTGTCGCAATCAGCCTCAAAGATAGAGTCAGCTTCGCGTTCTGCATCCAGGATCGGGGCTGGGTCACGCCCAATTTCAAGGGCAGAATCTAGAGTTGCGTCAGCAACGTCGTTAGCATCACAATCTCGAATGTCCGAGTCAACTTCGGGGTCTCCGGTGATGTCAAGTCGCCGTGCCATAGTGACACAAGCATCTCCTACTGTTATCTCACCCGTGGTAAGATCTGGGACCCACTCAAGATCAAAGTCTCAACCCAGATTACGCACACCTCTTGAAATACCCACTGCGGCACGTGTCAGAAAACTGTCCACTGTCCAAGCTTCACCCATCGTCAAGTCTAAACGTCAGATCGCTGCAGAAACGGAATCCGAGGGGGAGAATGATGCTGGTGTTCGTAGACGTCGCGCATATGCGGACACGCTACAGAGGGAGAAGTTGGTTTCACTTAACTCGAATACCTCCCTGAGACGTCCTCTTGGACCTCGACAACCACGCGTGGGTTCAATATCTGGAGTTCGGAAAGACCAATCAGTTCCTTCGGGACGAGCGGTGACCATGACGGAGAAACACGCGCTTTCTCATCTTTCGCATCTCCACACACCCGCGGCGAACCACACGAACGCGCGTGCACCCCATCAATTACTCGCTGGAAGGAATCTTTCCCAAACCTCTACGCCTGCCATTCCTAACCGGATTCCAGTTCGTTCAACCCAGACTCCTCAGCAGACCTCAGCCACGAAACAGCTGGCAGGAAAGCCTCCTCGAACCCGTGGGCGCGCTGGTGTGCTCGCGGATCTTACAGGTCTCGCTCGGAACGTTGATTTAAGCGCGCATGGCCTGGGAGCTCCGACGAGACGTGTTGGTGAGAAAAAGGACAGACGAAAGGAGAACACAAAGGGTCGCCCAATTGTTCATAAGCAGGACAAGGAGAATGATGGTTTGCCTTCTCAAATCCAGTCCCCCCGCAAGGACACACACGCTTCCGGCGGACCTTCTGAGGTCACTCCTCTCAGTCTGCAATCACCCGCGAAGGAAGAAGCGACCACGACGTCGATCCCGATGGCGGCCAATTTGTCTGGCGTGACGACGGTCACCAGGGGAAGTGTTAGGGACCGGATGATGGACTGGGAAAGAGAACGGCAGCGGTTGAGGGAGATGGACAAGTTGGCTGATGCGAAGGCCGACGGAGACCGCTCTACGATACTCTCTGGGACGACCACTAGCTCAGTTTCTTCTGATGACGATGACTCTGCAGTGGAAGCGGAGGTTGCTGCCGAAGTTGCCTCCGCTCAAGCCAGGTTCCAGGTTTCCGTGGAAGTCAAGACACGGAAGGCAGAAAATGTCAACATCGAGAGTGGACGACCTGCTACCACTCAAACGGTAACCACAATTTCTTCATCCTCGGACATGGAAAAGAGTCAGATCGAGGTCGCCAAGATCGGCGTGCGTGCTCCGGCTCAGATATTATTGTCGCAGAATGGGTCTGTTCCCGCACTGGGCCTCGGACAAGGGGTGGGGAAGTTACCATCTGAAGAGAGTCCAGTCAGGAGTGACTCCGTGACTGACATCGGGCTGCCCGTAGAGGTGCAAAGGAACGAGGAGTCGGGATTCATCTCTTTGAAACATAGCGTCAAGGCATCCATTGGTAGGCATTCTATTACATATCCGCCCCCTTTTTTCATTATATATCGTGGTCTCCAGATAAGGGCATGCGCCTCTACAAGTCTTCGCTAGTACAACTGACGGGCCGCTCCACGCCCACGTGGTGTGCCTCACCAGAGCCTATTGATTTTGAGCAAAGGCGGTCTGGTGAAGAAGGTCGATTCAGCTGGGAGAACATCCGGCCTGAACGTGAGGTCGCGCTTGATCGTATGAACATGTGGATCCAGAGCGTCGAGAGTAAGTCTTTACCGTGTTTGATCCGGGGAGAGATCGACTGATCCCGAAACAGAGGTTGTTGAAGAAACCCGTCAGAACTTTGCTACTACGAGCGTCACACCTCCTGCTGCACTTCCACTCGCACCCATTACTCGATCCCCTTCACAGTACCATTGTATAACGAACACCTCAACAACCCTTGGAACCCCAAACAACAACATTAACGCAGTCAACACTATTCGCTCTTCTCGTCTTCCAAGACGGCTTCTTGCAGCAAATGAAATCTTCGCCCAGTCTACGGATCCAGATGCACCACTTCTACCAGCGCTGTCTCGTGAGGGAGATACAAGCATGTCCTTTTCATACATGCATGCTCCAGAATCATCGGTGCCTGTACTCCCTTCGAACAATGTGCTCATGCAAACTCCTCGTCGACGTCGTGCAACGGTCTCAACTGGGGCGCCGGCACAAGGGAAAATTCGTGCGAGTACGAGTAGCATATTTGACGGAAGTCCTACGAAGCGGAGGGAGAAATCCAAGTCCCAAAGTAACTTGGATAGACATATCAAGGATGTGGCCAAATTGGAGCAGGAGCTCAACAGAGGTGAGCAAACAAGTCAATCGAACGTGGGTATTGACGAACTCATCACACATTTATAGTTCCTGTATCCTCTCCATCGCCGAGGTTATCGGCTGTTTTCGACAGAAGCCTGTTCGTTGCACCACCCATTTCACCGAGGTTCACAGAAGATTCGACGACCACATCGGGAACTATGTTCGATCGATCGATTCAGTTCGACGATCTGAATTCGTCTCCATACCACGTCGAGTCCTATCCTGCGCGCAAGTCAAGTGAGAAATTTGTTTTTGCCTCTCCCGACAAACGACACCTGGAAGGTGTCTACGACCGATTCTTGATGGCTACATCCGGTGTTAAGCGGCTCGGGAAGGGCTACCAATCAGACAATATGAGACTCGTGGATAATACCATGAGTACTCCAGAGCCTGCCAAGGCTGGCCACGCTCGTGGATTCGGCGTATTTGGTTCCAGCAAGCGTACAATGCCTCCCCCCGTCTCCAGCGATGATGCTTGGAGGCGATCCACGTCTGTTGACGAACTTGGGTTTATCACTGCTGGTCAAGGCACGAACACAAGCTCTTCCCGCACATGCAAGGACGAAAGCAAACGTACTTTTGTCCATCGCGCGATCAAAGCTATGGTCCCTGGAAGGACATCCTCGAGAAGGTTGACGCGGACGATTGTCGTTTGATCGTGTGCTCCTCTTAATTTTTCTTTTCTTTTCCTTGTTATATTTACCCTCTCTCCCCCCCTTTTCAACCTATTGTCTCGTCTTCGTTCTTAATGACCCATCTCAATTATGTTTTTTATGTTTTCCTCTTTGGCACATTTTATGTCTTGATTTCAGCTTGTCTGCATATTGTCTATCCTTTCCTCTTGCATCACACCACACGTCCATCTGCTATTATCTATTGTTATCGTCAACTCACAAGCATCGACTATCATATTTTTTTTTGGTTTCATATTTTTGGTTTCCACCTACTCATCCATGCAATGCGAATGACCACCTGGAACGAGTTCTTGTTACGCACCTCGACGCATCTCGTCACGTTGCTCCAATTTACGTCGTCTTTGATAAATTTTATTATAATTGCCTAAGCCTCTCATGCTGGGACGAGTGAATACTAGTCAAAAAAAGAGTCCATGTTTGAAACGTGAACCGTTCGTTCGTAAGCTACTACGGAAATCATGAGCAGACGCTGGCATGCGTGCATGCGGATAAGATACATGATGGGGAAATGACAAAAAATGAAAGATGAACAGCGAGGAACCAGCTATGATGGCGGCGGTCGTCGAATCGCAACCGGCGGCTTACTGCCTCCCGCACCGCCAGCAGCTACGTTATTACTATTAGCTGTCTGCACAGCACCACCGACAACTCCTGGGACTTCGTTCGCCGGTTTCAACCGCTTCGCCAACGAGTCGTCCCCAGCCGTATCGTCGTCCCGTCCCCGCTTGCTCGCCGCGCCCATAATCTGAACGCCGACCGCCGAAGCCGGAGCCTGTGTCGAGGTCGGCCCTGCAGCACCCGTAGCAGCAGCATGAGTAGCAGCACGCGCGGCGGTCATGGTAGAACCGCCCCTAGCGCCAGGCGCTGCACCGCGTATGCTCAGACCGCGTCCGGCGCCACGTCCTCCACGGGGGGGTGGTACACCTCGTCCTCGTCCTGCGCCTGCTGCAGCGTCCGTACCGAGAGGGACAGCGCCGCCGAGCGTGCCTCGGCGGGCGGGACCGGGACCAAGACCTGTGGATGAAGCAGCTGGTGCGGCGTGTGTAGCAGAGGGTGCTGATGTCGTAGATGCCGTAGCAGGGGCAGGCGCCGCTGTGGGTAATATTGTCTTGGAAGTCGACGCCACGGGCGTGGTAGGCGTGACAGGGGGAGCTGTCGAAGAGCTAGCAGCAGCATTGGCAGTAGCAGCAGCAGCAGCAGAGGTAGCAGTCGCATCAGGTACGAGTCCAGCCTTGCGCCATTCCATGACCTGCGCCTCCAGATCCTTGAGCTTGGCCTGCGACCGAACGAGCTGGGCGTCCTTGAGCTTGCTCTTGGCACCCTGTTCCATTCGCCCTCGCTCGACAGCAGCAGAAATCTCATCGACGTGCTTGGCCTGCATTTCCTTGTTGTGCGCTGCGATGGCTGCTTCGACGGCTGCCTTGGTCGCGTCATCGTGCGTACCGTTCGACTTGGAAGTAGCGGCGGCAGCCTCGACAGCGGATTTCAGTATCGACTCGTGCTCCACGCGCAGCGCCTCGATCTCCAGCGTATGTTTCTTCTTCAGGTCCTCTACGGTTGGAGCAGCAGCAGCAGCGGCATCGTTCTTGGCTTTCTCGACAGCCGAAGCAATCGCCGCTTCTCTCGCCCTTTGCATCTCAGAGAGTCTGGCTTGGAACTTGTCCTATGCGAACCCGTCAACATCAGAAACCGAAGAGAGCAATCACAGCCTGCTTACATTTGACTGTTTCAGGTTCCTAGCGTCATCGGTCGCCTTGTTCGCGCGCTCCTCGGCAGCCTATGCGAATAACGACGGAGTGAGCAAAGATGGGACAAGAAAAGCACGTTCACATACCTTCAATCGCTCGTTAGCCTCATCCAGCGCTTTCGTAAGCCCCGCCTCCAACTGCGCCTTGCCAGCAACATCAGACACATCCCCACCAGACGACCTACTCCAACTCTCCTTCTCCGCAAGCAACTTGTCCCTCTCGGACCGCAAACTCTCCTAATCGACACGTCAAGATAAATATAAATATCAACGATCCGAAACTCACAATGACGGACGACTGATCGTGCAATGATGGAGAAGCAGCAGCAGTAGGTTGCGCAGAAACGGCAGCAGCCTTGGAAACCTTTTCCTTCTCGTCGGCCAGCGCCTTCTCCAGAGCCGCCTTTTCCTGTCGCAACGAATCCAACTGACCAGCAAGCTCCTTGGAAGGCTCTGCTCCGGTGGCACGCAACGAATCTCTCTCCGCAACCACACTCTTGAGCTCTGCTTGCAAATCTGCGAGCGACCGATTTAAGGAAGACTTTTCGCTGTTGGACGCGCCGAGCTGTTGTTTCAAGTTGTTGGTCATACTCCTGAGCTTGCGCATGCCATCGTCATAGGTTGCCATCTGCCAAGAACAGAACACGCTCGAGAGGTTCGAAGACGGAACAAGTTGCTCTCAAGCTTACCTTGGAAGCGCTCTCCGAGTCCTTGGTGTCGCGCTCCGTGAGACGCTTCTCCAAGTCTGCTTTCTGCGTCTTCAAGCCCTCGACCTCTTCTTTCAACGTCTGGAGATCCGCGGGGTCGATACGGTCATACTGTAAACGAAAGATAAATATCAACGAACGCGCCAACTAGCCAACAGGACACGACCACCGACCTTGCTCAACAGCTGCGCATTGCGTTCTTGCCACCGCTTGCTCTCGTTCTCGAGAAGCATAATCTGCGCATCCCGAGCCTGGAGTTCGGCGCGCGCCACGCGGGCTTGTTCCTTTGCAGGCTCGAGCTCGCCAGAAAGCGTCTTGAGCTTGACGTCCAGCTCGCGGGAGCGTTTCGAGTACGTCTCGCAGTCGGCACGTAATGTCACGTTGCTCTCGCGGAGAATGTTGAGCTGGTTGATCCGCTCCAACATCTCGGCGTGCTGTGCGTCCGATGTGGCCGTTTGAACCGCACGCTCGCGTTCCTTTTTCATTTTATTTTAATCATTGGCTTTAGCGAGACGAGATACGTCTCGACGGGTTTTGCTCACCTCTGACAGCGTCTTCCGGATCTCTTGCAAGTTCTGGTTCAAATGATCGAGCTGGTTCTTGAGCCGCACGTTCTCTTGCTTGCCAAGCTCGAGCTGAAGATCGACAATCTCTTTTTCTTTTCGGAGGTAGGCCACGACGGACCGCAAATCAGACAACTTGCCATCCACATCACCACTGGCGTCTGCACCATCCCCGCTGAAGCTCTCCGCCGTAGCGGAATCCGCAACCTGACGGATACGTGTAGCTTGAGAGCTAACGCTGTCGAGATGCTGATACAAAAGCGTGTTCTGCGCGGCCAAGTCCTTGCATCTGCGACGCAAACACAAGGTAAACCAACTAAGCACGCGCACGCGTGAACGACAACACCCTTACCGTGCATTCAGGTCAATAATCTCCTTGTCCAACGCCTCCTTCTGTTGCTTCCAGCTTCCCTCCGAAGCGTCGAGTTTAGCCTGGGCGTTCGCAGCATTTGCCAGATTCTGGCGCGACGCGGCCTGTGCATTCCCGAGTTGTTGCTTGAGATTCTCGATCGCCTTGAACGAATCCGCGTGCGTAACCACCTCCCTCGAATACCTGTCTTCTGCGGCCTATACATACGGAGAGAGGCCGGGATCAACAGAGGAACGACGTCGTGAGGAATGACATACCACTGCACGCTCCTCCAACGCCCGAATCTCGCGTTCGTGAGAGGCACGATCGCTTTCAGAGTGCCTTTCCGAAGTGCTCATGTCCACAATCGTGTCCTCGAGCGTCTTCTTGTCGTTCAACCACGCGGACCGCTCGGTCTCCAACGTCTTTTGGAGGTCGGCGAATTTGTTCGTCCATTGCTCGAGGTCTTGTTGAACGGAGCGGAGTTTTTCTTCGAGGGATTTATATTCAAGCTAAGGGAACGTTGGGCGTTGAGAGAAGTTTCAAGAAGATAAATGACAGACATACCTCGTGTCTGGAAAGCCGTGCTTCAGCGTCCGCCTTGTATTCGTCGTGGGTGGTGTTGAGCGCAGAGAGGGCAGCCTCGTTAGCCTGACTGATCTCCTGGAACTGTTGCATGTGACTGCGAGCGGCAGCGAGGTCGACCTGGGAGACCTTGAGCTGTGCGCTGCACGAAAAAATAGATAAATAAAGGTAAGCAGAGAAGCGTCAACGGACGTGAAGAATCACACCGAAGCTCAGCGACTTCCTGCTCGAGCTGTTGCTCGCGGGGTAGGTCTGGATTGAGCACAGGAGCGGCAGCGCTACCCGTACCGGTCGTCCTACGTTCGTAGACGGAGAGCTTCTCCGCGTTGCCTTGGAGCTGGCGCGCAAGTTCTTCCACCCGTTCCTGGAGGTGCGTCTTGCTGGTCTCGGCCCTGATGAGGGACTCGCGTGTTTGGGAGAGTTGCTCAGTCTATGCGCGTCTCGGATGAGTACACCTCTAGTAGACCTTTGAACCGCGCGACGACGTACCGTCTTGTCCAAGCGCGACTGGAAGTCTTTCGTGTCGATATCCCGTTGCAACGTAACATGCCTGATAGTCTCGCGTTCTTGGCTTAGCTGTACCTTGAGATCTTGTCTATGTACAGTGTAAGCAATGCGGAAATCATGTACGTAAAAAAAACCTCACGTCTGGTTCTCCATCATCTGGACCTGAGTTTCAAGGCGTCTACGATCGTTCTCGCCCGAACGCTCGAGATCATTGTGCATCCTCTGTACGTTGGCCATGAGATCCGAGAGCTGTGAACGTTCCACAGACAAGTTCTTGTTCTCTTCGATCAGTCTTCCTTGAACGCTCTGCACGAACATCGCCGTCAGTCTCAACATCAAACCCGTCGTCGAGACCGCACCTCCCAAATATTATTTTCTGCACGAAGGTTCGCAGCCTCGTTGCGAAGCTGCTCGAAATCGCTCTTCGTGACAGCCAACTCGCCCACCACGCGCTCACGATCAATGTCCAGACGCGTCTACCTTCAGGATTTCTGTCAAGGGAGAGACAAGACCAGAATGTCTCATTGGTGACCTGGGCGACTTGAGAAACGAGAAATGAGAAATGAGAAACGAGAAACGTCATCCCACACCTTCGGGGCGAAGCGAGACGCAGAGTATGGAGCAGAGATCTTGATACCTGAGTTCCAGGCGCGACACTTTGCCCTGATTTCGAAGGAGCTCCCGGTTTCAACGCCCATCCAACCATTTCTTGCTCCAATCAAAATCATTCTGACCAGTCGCCACCCTTCCTCGCGAGCGCGGCCCCGGACGATATCGATCACAGCATGTATTCGCTCCAGGTAATAAAAATACGAAGCCAAAAGGACTTCGTCTGTTGCATCTCTGCAGTCAAAGTTGTGCGTGTTCGAGGGAGCGTCGTGTGGGGCGGATGGATGTTAGAGAACCTGAAGAGTGCATGCTTGACGGTAGCTTGAAGATTGGGCCGATGCGTTTCGACAGCAAGGGTGGGATGAACTGACTTGGGGAAATCACAGATGATTCGGGAGAAGTCCAGGATGCGCCCTTACGCGAACTTTGCACAGAAGGGACCAGGAGAATATCCTCTCCGCCCACAGGAGTCCGAGGCGACGTCTGACTGTCAACTGGCTCCGTATCGAAGGTCATGTCCACCCCTCTGTCGCTGTCATCACGACTGCGGCGAAAAGCCGAGTCCCCTAGATGCTTGACATCGAGACCTAACGAACCGTTGCCAAAAAATCAGAATTCCCTGGCGTCCCACGCGACTGAGCCCGGATATGAGGTATTCATTATTGTTTGGATTGTCGCTGACCGTGAGATGTTCTACAAAAAGGGTATCGTCAAAGCCGGTAAACCCGACCGCAAAAACGCTGCCCTCGTCTGACCCAGGATGGACACATCGAACGCCCATTCATCTGCTGAAAACATGGCTCAGCGCAAAGTCTGTAGATACATGACTAGTTTCCTTACCTTGCTCTCTGAGGGATAGACAATGCAATTGGAGTATCATCTCCGGAATGGCGATAACGCACGACGCCGCCAGTGTTCAGACTCGTGGTCATCACTGCGGTCCCCAAAGTCAAAGGCGTTCGTACCTTCACTTTGGGTCTTCTTGTGCCTGCTTCCGCCCGCCCTCGTAATTCCGCCGCCAAAGCTATGAAAGCGGGTGGTCTCGATCGATTTTATTTACGCACGGGATTTATTCGTCATGACATCCAAAGCCCATTCGGTGAAGCCAGCAGTTGGTAGATGTTCAGGAGCTGGCGATGTGGATCAGCACAGTTGATTGTAAAAAAAAATCGGTGTCCATACCGCGATGTATAATGCGACATCATAGAGGTATGTCAAACCCTCCAACACGGCCAATCAACGTGCTCAACGACTTCGATATCAACGGCCCTGATTTCCTCGTAGACGCCATCGAGAGACGCCTCGTTCGCGCGTTCCATGCATACGCAGATATTTGGGTCGGGCCAAGACGCGTCATAAAAGGAGATGATATACGGGGAGTTGCAGTCGTGCATGACGTACAACTCGCGTAAGATTTGTTTGCGCAACGGATGGTTTGGCATCAATGAGGACAATCTATGACGAGATGTCAGCAAAAAGTCACGGCAAGAAGTGTCGGAAGCTCACCATGATGGTCTTGGTAGGAACGTGCTTGACCTCCCACCGTTGCCCTGGCCGAGTTCTTGGAAGTCCTTGAGATCCTCGTTCCGGAGGTCATAACGCGTCTCCGCGTTCATGTCCAGGTTTGCGAGCGTGTTCGAAAGGGTCGTATGATACGCGTTCCGAGGCGCGGATGCACCCAATACAGGTGCAGAGGGAGGAGCGACGCCGGTTGCAAAGAGATTGCCACCAGCATTATTGGTCACAGGCGACTGACCGAGCTTTGGGGCATTCAAGGTCATAGGTGGGCTCTATCGTCGCCGGTCTTGGAACCGGGGTGACTGGGCGACATCAAGCTGGAGAGCCTTGAAGTCGTACTTTTTGTGGATTGGAGTTGTCATTGTGACGCGAGCTGGTAAGTGGCAGTAAGAGCGCAAACAAAGAAAGCCCAAAAGACGAGAGCAAAGATGCGGACGTCGGACTCGGACTCCCGGAGAGGAAACTCACGAAGGATTGACACACTGCCAGCACAACGCCGTTTATTCAAATTAGGTAATCAACAACACCCATTTTCAACTTGAAGCTTGGTAGCTGCTTGAAGTATTGGCAACTCGGGCGTTATGCTGCGAAAAATATCTGGCACAAGGCATACTAAGTGTGAAAATTATGATGGTATTTTTATCGTACGTGCTGCGCCATCAAAAAGTAGTACCTATCGGCTCGACAGGTTCTGTATCGTACCTCGTTCTCTCGTTCGAGTCCGCGAACACCGTGTTTGACCGGGACCCCCGATATCGCACTCAGGCTACAGACACGAAAAATGGTGTTTCAAGTCCATCCAGAGGTTCGTTTCAACCAACTGATTGTTCAGGATCGGATTTTACCTTTGCGCTTCTTTTACTACTACCTAAATACGCCCGCGAGACTCGATGCAGCACATTATGCACACGTGCCCAGTTTCATCATGCCGGTAGTCTTCGCCGTATGAATAGCAAAGCGGATGCAGCTATGGAAAGCCCATAGCAAAGATACTAGATGGATATCCGAGTCCATCAGTACGCCCCCACGAATTTGCACTACAACCGGAGCACGCTCCTCTGACCGGGCCATAACTGCAAGATGTAGAGCAGTGTATTTGTTTCGATCATGAACGTCCAGGTCAATATTGTGCGCGAGCAAAACCTTGGTTATAGCAGCGAACCTCAAGTATGACGACCAGATGGAGCAAAGTCTGCCCATTCTCACTTGAGGTAGTGCGAGACATAGCAACCGCAGGAGGAATACCAGAATGCTTCTCGACGGAGATATCAACGAGCGGTAGGTACTTGATGACAGCAGCCTGCCACACGGTATATTGTCGTGAAGAACTTGCTGTTCGCGACCGCTTAGCGGACGTGGCGGAAAGGGTGTGAAGAACCACCCTCGACGATGCAGTAGATTTCCTGGGAGAGATATAAGGACATCGCAGCGGGGGCTGTCTGATATGACAGCGGTGAGTATGCTTCCGTGGAATGCATGGGGGATGGCATACATGTTGAGGAGCTGGGAGAGGGCCATGGCGGCCTCAAGGAGCCTTCTGGTGTCTGAATACATGGGTGGGAGAGGAGGACGCGGCTCCAATCGAGACGCAAACGATATCGTGTACACCATCTGCCGATACTGGAATCGACTCGACATCAATCGTGTCCCGGAACACGACATGAACCGGTTCGTCACTTCCCATCGAACGGCTGCACTCTCGTGGACAGCCCTCAAGAGAAAGTACGACATGTGACCATGGCCTAGGCCTGCCGGCATACGGCCTAAGAGCTTGGGGGGTTGCGAGCCCCCTTAGATTGTGAATGAATTGAGGACATCGATTTGATACCCGTTCGAGAACAAGGACCGATGAGGTAGTAGAGCTTTCGTTTAGCAAATAGTAGTGATGCTGTACTTGTACCAGACATCGATTTGGCAATCGACGTGCGCAGCGAGTCACTTGTTGTGTGTTTGTACCACTCGGCAGTTTTGAAACAAGTCCACTCGAGCGCGTCCTGTGAGAGTTTTGATCGCCTCCGCCAATGGACGCTGGACGTCCTCTATAACAGTTTCTGCAGGTCCCAAGAATAAGAATGGCTAGATCTTGGAAAGACGGCGAAGCCGCTGGCTTGCATCATATTATACTAGAGCTAGATCTGGATGCTGAGTCCTCGGTTACAGTAGTCCCAACGATGCGCAAAGCGAAATTCTTTACGTCCTCGATTTTCCCTGTCATTTTGAGACCAACCACCTGGAGAACAAGCTCCGTTCTGGAATAAAAGATGTGAAACATTCCCAATCAAAGCTCCATGGTTCGCTTACAAAACGCGGTCACAGTATGTCATCTGTATGCGTGAAAAGAGAGGGACTCGGAAGCGTAGAGTTCTTGGTCTCGTCGAGACCATTGAACCAGACCGCAACGACACCGGGAGTAGACTGGGGGGTAACACGCAATGCAGAATATTATCGCTCTATCTCTGGGTCGAACTGGCAATAGTATCGTCAAATACGCAGCTAAGCCGGATTGTGGGTGGAAGTTTTCACCGAGAACAATAATATCTATGCCGGTTGGAACGGACGAAGGGAGAAGACGATGAATCTTGTGCAAAGCAAGCGATATGATGGGCGGCGGAAAACTTGGGTCAAAGGCACGAGATGGGACGAAACGAGCGTAGCAAGCATCTGAGAAAGGTGTGCTGTTGCAGGGCTACTAGAAGGGAATATATCAGATGGTGAAGGAAACTGTGGTACTGCAACAGTAGAGACATTCAGAGGACTGAAGACTGCAGCGCCGGGAACATTGTCAAGGAGTGAGGGAGCGGAAGGTGTGCTGGGAAGGTGTCGAAGAACTGTTCCACAGATGTTCTGCGACCACGCTTGCTTACTGGACTCTACATTAGTTTCACAGCGACAGCGCCGAACTAGGAAACGTACGGATCTTCTATCGCAGCGATACCCCCAACGAATTCATCTACGACGGAAAGAGCGACTCTTGCACGACCTGGAAAACCAACACCATCAAAGGCAAAGTCCGTGAGAGAAATGCAAAGGGATACCGACGGGTATACTCTCCATGGGCCTTCAGCGTCGAACAACCGAACAACCTGCATGATCTCATCGAAAAAGACATTCGGTTCTGACGTCTCCGTCGATTGATTGGACTATCCCGCACCGCTCGCCGTGCACGTTCGCGAAAATCTTTGTCTTCGTACTTCTCTTCCGTATATATAGGCAACTACTTGAGCAGCGAATCCGATGGTTTCAAGTTTGTGTATCGTACTACGGGCCTAGACAAGAGGTCAACACCACATCGATGCCACCAAGAACCGTACCGGCGCGACATACCATAACCACTTCATTCAATCCTCATCGACTGAACTCGTCTACCATTCGTTCTTCCAACCTGTGCGGACAATTCGTCAAAACGTTGATGAGTACCACGAACGCTGTCCTAGCTTCCAAGCGGGAACAGCTTGCTCTCGTCTTCGCCGTCCTCTTCTTCCGGAATACGTGGTGTGGTGAGCGTCATGTTCGTGGGCGAAGGCGGAACGTGAACAGTTCAAAGCTTGAAAGGACTGATGTGCTCGACCCAGCTGGTAGGAATTCTGAAGCGCATTCACCACCGAATACAGACCCTGAAGTAGGAGGAAATGGGAAATGAAGTAGACGACTCACGAGGGCACGATGCACGTGACATGGGCTGCAGCTCATTAGTGAGAGCTCAGCGCTCAGCGTTGATGTCTTCCAGGATTTGAGACTCGGAAGCGAGGGGTGGGTGTGATTATATCGGCCACTGGCATGATAAAGTGAAGAAGCATCGTGGTGAGTCGATTGTCGCCGAGCGCGCCGCAAGCTGTCGTCGCCGCGCGAACTTGAAACGCAAGACGATGAAGACACACTGGCAGAAAACAGGATAGATACACTTGTCACTGGTAAACTTGTTTATCACTCTGAGAATTAAACAATGGGAGGTCTACCGGTCAGTTTCAAACCTAGTCTGCCAGTGATTCGTCACTACAGTTATCCCAATCGCAGCCGTACATCTCGTACATCTCCAAAGCGTCTGAATCGTCCTTCGAGGCAACTGATCCTTCATGACCATCATTGAAACTCCCACCATCACCATCACCTGCAGACTCCGTCTCCCACTCAAGAGTATCTAGTTCACCGAGCGATAGACCAGCGTCAAGATCATCGAACCCATGAACGAGGGATCCGGAAGTACTTGTGTCGATGAAGGTAAAATCGGAGAACTTATCAGTGCGTCGCTTGTCGCCGACTCGACTATATGCCTTCCCTGCATCAGGAAACTGCCAATCGAGTGCGTCGAGTTCAGAAACGGAAAAGTCGTTGTCTAGGTCGGCAAATCCACCGAGAGCGGAATGCGAGACACTGTTCCCGAATGTATTGAGTTCTGAATTGACATGTTCGAGATCGTCAAACCCGCCCAGAGGGGTGCGGGGAGTTCTAGCCATTGAGTGCGGCACACTGTCTTGAGTGTGAGAATAGGTATGGCCCACTCCAAGACCCCAATGGTATCTGAGTAGCATATCCCTATCCACAAACCTGTTCAAAGTATAGTGCATCAGTAGAGTTAGACCAGTCACAAGAAAAATGAAATCGCGACACCTGTTAACATAATAGTGCTTCCAGTCGTCAGAGTCTTTGGCTAAGGAGGATAGTCCAACACAGTCTGCATATGTCTTTCCCTTCGCAAATGCGGGGATGAGATGACATCCTCTTATTACAACGGAGGGATCAACAAAGTTGAATGCGTTGTCGTCGTCCATCGGAACGAACTTCAAGATGTCGAGCTCAACTCCATGGCTGGGTGGATTCCATTCGAATAATCGTACGTGTAAAAAGTCTAATCGGCGCGTGTTGTAGTCCTTGAGCCCCGGTCCGATATACTGGACATTCGCGTGATAGATGCCGACGACGCGAGCGTAGCAGAAGCGATGCTGCGCTAGTTCTTCCCCGCCTTCCATTTGAAGCATTACTATGTCCCGATGGTCGCTATTAGGATTGAGGGTGTCTTGACCGCGGCGAACGTCGTATGTAGTATAGTTGATACGGAGCACATTATGCTGGTAAATTCGTTCGCCTTTGAATAGGACATGATCAATGGTGGCCTCTGCATCAGCAAACCAACCCTTGGCTTCACAGAACTGTGCAGAGTTGCACAGACCCACAGACCCTACAGAGAGGTACCTAGTAATACAGGCCTTCACAGACCTGTACAGACTAGCCC
>JBBPNI010000346.1:0-25344 GCA_038091135.1 Leccinum fibrillosum | reverse complement strand
AGCAGCGGCCTCTGATATGTAGCTGACATCGCGTGAGCTATGTCGAAGTTGAGATAGGTGCAACAATCACCTTAAGTTTGGTATGAGACAAGAACGACCGAACGGGATAATCCAGCGGAATTGACGATGAAGCCATTTTGTAGTCTGTGTCGTCTCGTAAATTCGGCCTATGGGGGCGTGTAAAAGGAATACTGACCTTGGGGTTAAGACGACCATAAGGCTCTTCGTCTTTCGGTTTGAATACCCTGTACGGGCCTCAGCCACCGATACTCGAAACGCGGTGGACAAACGCTCACGCAACCGTCTGAACCTTCCCTTCCACTTTCGCACGGGCAAAGTAAGAGCCCGACGAACCTTTGGTAATCATCTTGGGGTGAATACCTGCCGTAACAGCATTTCGAACCGACTGCGTAATGCTGACGAGCTCGGGTGGTGGTCAAAGGGTTAGGCGGCGGGACAACATACCTGTCAAAGGCGGCTTGTGTTATTGGAGGACCGTGATCCAATGTCTTGACCTATTGCAAAACGTGTGTGCTCAGGAGGCGTCGCTAGTATCCTTGGCACGAACATACCATTGACGCGGCCTCTTCGCTCGCTTCGGAGGGTAGGACATAGGGATCGAAAACACTCTGCCATATCTCCTTGCGCGAATGGTCCTCCACTTTCTTCTTGCGTTTCACCTTTTGTGCAATGGACTCTGTCCATCTGGGCAAATATGGTCGAGTCGCGTTCCCTGGAAAGCCAACGTATCACTGCACCTCTTGAATGCATTGTCCAATTTTCTCAGGTCTATGTGACCCGGTTTCGAACGATTGAGAGCCTTTCCGTTCGAGGGTTTAGCTACGTGATCGTGGTCACCGCCGTCGACCGTCTCCTCGTCTTCCTCCACATGTTGAGGTAATGGTTCATAACCTGTGTTGCTCGGCATGTCGGGGAAAGTTGAATGCAAAAGTATACAGGGATGGTCGAATGTGGAATGGTGCAATGTGGTTCACTGCCAGCATATGCAGGGTACGAACTTGGGCTAGGAGAATAACTCGTGCCCAGTGACAGCGGCGCAGCCAACAGGTGTACAGCCACAGTGTATTGCTACCGAACCGACCAAATAAAGCACATACGTAGTAGGGGTACACCTGGAACCCGTCATTACAAGCCTGTCCTTGAATCTACCGATCAAGAGAAATAGTACATGCACAATGCATACAACGTGTTGATTCCGAATGCAATCATGATTGAACTTGAAATTTTCGTCTACTCCTTCTTGACTGGAAATTCTGCCATGCATCTTGTACTACCTTCGTCGGACCCACAAGGACTTGGCATAGTACCTCCCTCCACGTCCAATTTGATAGGTGTTGAAGATCCCGGAGCAGCGGCAAGGCACGGCGCACTGAAGAGGGTACGGTCAACGAGCGCAGGGATAGAGCGGATTGATATCGTAATCCACAGCAAGAAGACAATGCCTAAAAACATCACGTCAACGAAAATTCAAATAGGCAGTCAGGAAGAACATACACGACCAAGTCGCACCGAAAACGCGGAAGAATCCGCTATCCAGGACATTTCCTAATTGTACCGACAACAGGGCATACACGCCGTTCGGGAAGATAAGGCCCCAATATGCCATACCAAAGCTCGGAGGCCCCGACTCCTTTAGAACGCTGAATATCGACAAGAGTGCGATCAAGATCCAGCATATCCCCATTGACCATAGAATGTAAGACCCGCAGAAACAGAAGGATTCAAGGAGTTGTCCCGTAAGTGAAGACATCGGGAACTCGCCCGTGTTTTGTACTGGGAACAGTATGGCGAGGTTGGCACCGTTGACCAGTAAGGAATATCCTCCCTGACCTAACGGTCCAAGAACAACAAAGGCGGAGAGGATCAAGTTTGCATCAGGCGGACCGTAGACAATCAACCGAGCAAGATAGATTGTGATCATCATCATCGCAAGACTGAGTCCGATGATGACCATAGTGAAGGAAATCCCCGTGGTGACAAAAGCAAGGGTCGTTGAATGCGGATGAAGAGCTGAAGCCAGTAATCCACCAGTAGACGACGCGACGATAAGAGTGACGACAGGTAGAAGCCAAACCGCAGCCATCTTTGAAAATTCGTGCGATTGCAAGTTCGACCTGTGACCTTATTAGAGCAATAAGGATATATGGTAAATTTATCGACGTACATCATATACACCATGCCAAATGCACATAGGAAGGAGACTGCCGAGTCAACCCACCAGCATCCCCACAAGAAATAAAGCAGTCCGTTTCCGCCGACGCCGGTTGCTTGATTCATATCCTGCGCGTATTAAATCCTCGGTCGGCTGCAGAATCGGAGTGTCACATACGAGTGCAATGTTTATCAAAGTGGTAAAACCCATGGGAATAGCTCCTACGAACAAACTTTGAGCAGGATGCTGCAACATTTTCGACCAGAGGCCCGGAAACATCGCATATCTGGCAGCAGTGGCAAGGCTGATCAAGACAAACAGCACGAGATTAAGGAAAAATATAATGAGTGTGAAAATTGTGATGATGGGGCTCCCTTTTCCGTATGGGAAGTTGTGTATGAGTGCAGAGGTTGCACCTGTACCCATAATAACCGTATGCCATGCGGGGGTAAAGTGTCTGTGGGGTTGCACTGTTAACGACACTTGATAAAAAAGGCGGAAAAATACGGCTCACTTGATACAGTCTTTCCATGTCTTCCTGGATGACATGGTGCAGATGGTGTTTCACAATATGTTTTAAAGCAGTAAAGCGTTGGGAAAGCATCATGATGTGGTGACAGGATATATATATGTTATTGTGCGCGCGAAATTTTCCGGCCCGTTTCACTCTTCTGAGATCGCGAATTCGGAATTCGCTTCATTACCTGACGGATGTCGATGGACATTACAACATCTTAGGAAATCTCCGAGGAGCAAATGATACGTCTGCGAATAATCAGCCGTAAGGATGGAGAATTGAAGTGTACCTGAAGTTTGCTTGTCGGACAACATTGCCAATCACGAAGTTAGCAGCTAAAGGAGCTCGGTCCCGTCCAAACCTCCCACGTATACAAAGTGTTCACACGAGTGCAAGGAACACCGTCAACGATCTTGGCAACCACCTAGAAATCTCTTTGTGAAATCACATTCCAACAAATTCCCTTGGTGATCCCTTGGGAATTATCGGAACTTCCTGCCGAAATGACCCGAAGGCCACTGCTTCTTCGTCGGCTGATATCGATCAATGTGCGCACATTGCCCCTCATCTGGAACACAGCCCATCTATGAATTAGATACCTGATGCATGAGGCTTGGGTCTTGAACGGCTTGCCACCCCGTGACCCCACTTAAGCCTCATAGTACCATGCCGCTCCCTCCAATCACCGGGTAATGTATCGAGATTCGGTAGTAGGCCACGGGCGTATGCTAAACTTGTCTGCGCTGCGAGGCACCAGCAGCAGCAGTCCAGGCGCACGAATCGCATAAACTATTTAAAGTACAACGCCGCCTGAGTACTTAAATACATTGACACACAGCCCACCTGAGCTTCTCCCTCGGAGGAAAGCCGGTCGGACCATCTGCCTGGCTCCGAAGAACCACTGGGCCATCACGGTCTTACTTTAACGCCTATCATCCCAGTCATGGTCACCCGCGATCGCTCCGGTGCTTGAGGTTCTTCACGAGTTAGAGACATCACTGACCTGGATCTGGAGTCCATCAGAGGGACGGTATGTGCATCTTGCCTGCAGACCCCTTCCGACTCTGACCATACAAAGGGTGTGAACTAGACGCTGTTAGAGTGGAGAATTTCCGACCCAATATTAATAGTGTTGGAAGGGTGGACGCGGAGTGTCAGGTCCTCGCAAACGACAACCCGAAATGGATGGTAATGAAAGCAACTTGGTGATTCGAGCAGACAAGACCCTTCGGACCCTTTCGGACTCTCGGCGGGGAAGCGTTCTGACGGGTTCTGACACGGAGAACGCATCGTTCACCGAAGTTTTGTACAATGAAACCGGGTCCGGCCCCCCATGATGATGATATCACCACTGGGGACGGGGAAAGTGTTCACAACATGTGTGGTGACATGCGTCTTCCAGGACAACAGAAGGAACATACCTTCAGGCTCGGTTACATCTCTGAAGTCTTTTGCGCAGCCTCACAGCAAGCACTCGTAGGAGAGATGATGCCGTGTGGTCCACTGGCAAGCAGGTAAGTACTTAAGTTTGGCAAGAACAGTAGATACCTATCTGGTAACCTGACTTATCCCTAACAGAAGGAACGACCGTCTTCCTGTCTTCCTGTCTTCCTGTCTGCCCATGGGAGACCAGGCTTATGTCCGCCTGTGAATCGAACACCAGCGGAACCGGAATTATTCACCGTGGAGTCTTCTGGTCTCCTATCTGCAGATCGCCGAGGCGATTGATGAACATTGGGTGGTGATCAGTGATCTGATCGACCATCTGATATTTGTGCGTACTACCAAAGTTGCGTTGTTACAGGATAAACAGGTCGACTATTATTTAGACCAAATCGTGTCAAGCTATCAGATAAAGGAATCGAAAGAAAGGTATCACTGAAAAAAATGGGATCAGAATCCATCCAACGCGCCTTGAATCCATGGATGATTCCGGACTTCCTTGATATCAGCTCGGAGAGAGGGTTCAGGTTCCAAGCATCGAGCCATGAGATGCAAACAAGAGTTGCTGAGCCTCTTTCCGGGAAGTTCAGAAAGTATGATGCGTCCTTCGATGGTATCCCGTTCGGTAGGAAAAGGTGACATGCCAGTGAGTAGGTAAGACATGAGAACGCCAAGGGTCCAGATTTCAACAGGTGGCGCTTGATACGGCTGTTTGAGCAAAACCTCGGAAGCTGCATACGCTGTTGTGCCGAAAAATAGATTATAGAACGGCCAGGGCTGGGTCGGATCAACCATCGTCGCGCTACCGAAATCTATAAGCTTAACCTAGCATCGAGAGGTGAGCCGTGAGACCACTACACTCGAATGATGATGCACACCTTGAAATTCCTGTCTATTACCAAGTTTTCGTCTTTGATGTCACGATGGCATATTCCGAGGCTGTTGAGATAGAATACAGCCTCCACAACCTGAGCCATGATGTAGCGAGCTTGTTTCTCCGACAGACGTTTGTACTTGGTTTGTTCAATGCACTCAAACAAATCGTGTGAAGGGCGACGAGAATAGCGGATCTTCGGAATGTTTAGGATAACACTTGACTGCTTCTTCGGATTAACCACATGGTGAATGTTATCTTCGTCTGGTAGAGAGTCTGAAAGACAGGTATTGACAGGAGATAGTTGGCTGCACACTTGAGGAGGGGTATCCAGCTCCGATTCCGCCACAGAGAATTCAGAAGCCGCAGGGGACAAAAGTGGGGTGGAGGACGAGAGATGTAGGGTTGACAACCCTGGGGACGAAAGTGAACCAGAACATGACACATCTCTCTTGCGCCATGGAGATCCGTGCAATTCCTGGACCTGCGGGGGTTATGATCATGAACCAAAGGGAAAAGCTCTAAGACTAACGACATAGAAAAACAATTCGTCCTCGAAGACGTCCAGACACTTGACAATGTTTTCGTGATTCATGATCCGAAGGAGCATGATTTCCATCGGGATTCTTCCCATGGTATTGTGGTAGATCCATGCTTGTTCTGGTACCTTCGCTTTGATCACGAACTTGACGGCGACTTCTGAATTAAGACGACGATATAACGCGGTCATAACGAAACCGTAACCACCGGAGCCCAATTCGTCCCCAAGTAAATATGCATGAGCAAAGACTGGATTGAGGTGGTGCCCGGGAGGGAAGCGAGGCGAATAATTCATTGAACAGAGATCGTCAGACATTGCGTTCGCCAAGGAGGTGGATGATGAGGTGGAATGGTTGAGTGGTGGAAAACAGAGTTCGTCGCCATGAGAAAGAAGGAGAGATTCTGGTGCTGCAGAATTGAAGGCTGTTTCACAAGGACCCGGATGGATGACCCCTGCAAGCTTTATCGCGCGGCAGGATGAACAGATGAGTTCGCCGCAAGGCGAAAGAACTGCGAGATGTACATCACAGTTACAAAGCGATCGGGGTGACGAGGGTGCAGGGGGAATGCAATCGTCACCCAGAGTCTCACTGGTACGACTGGAGAATGGGGTACAACAAGGGGAAGAATGGGTTTGGACACCAGAAGCACCACTTGTAGTTCCGTCGCCGGCTGGGGGGCTTGGACAGGATCCCCCGTTGCTCATGGAGGCGGGGCGTGCTTGTGTGAGATACGGGGCCAGCGGGAGCAGGAATTGGGAACCGATGAACCAGCGAACTAGTGTGGCATGCCTGGCATGGTGAACTTGCCAAATACCAGTGAGAGTTGGAATTCGCCGGAGCAAATCAGAAGGCAATCTCCGGATGCCATTGTATCAGTGGAGTGGAGCCTGGGCGACTTTGCCCGAAGATGTCTTTTCGGGACAAGCCTATCGGCGAGAGACCGTGCTGGAAGTAGAGATCCACATCACCAAGTATGGTCACCTGAGACATACATATGGTAATACGTCGGCGTCTCTATAACTCAAACAATCAATGGCTAGATAGGAATCCTCGTACTGAAAAGTTGTCTAGGACTGTCAAAGTAGTATACGGCGCGCAGATTCCAGTCAATCACAGGACGGTCGGCGCGGTCTCCGGACTCTCCCAGTTTTGATAAGGCGTTCCTTACTTCTGCCATCTGCCTGAGAGAATTGCCATGCCAAGAATAGCAGGCATTGAGAGAGTAACGTAGCCCTGCCATCCATGTTATCGTACCATCGATTTTTGCTCAGCCCGTCGAACGAATGATTGAGTGGACAAGAGCAGGACAAGAGAGTGTGATAAAACTGGTAGATTACCAAAGGATCGAAGTTGTCTGAGCAAAGGGGAAATTGATGTGCTAGGGTATAGAGCGAACGATTCCACGATTCCAGGTGACGAAGGTGAGAGTAGCAAAACGAGCGGAAATTGTAGGAATGTGGGTCCAATTAGTAGTAGTAAAGGTATCAACGAATTCTTGGCGAGGAAAGGAATGACGATATGCTTCAGGATCGGGAATGAGTGATGCTGGTCCCGAGCAGTAAATAGTTGGAATGAATGGTACTACATCAGTGCCCGGCCGTTTCCCCATCGTGCTGTGCCTTGTTGTAAGCATTGTGAGTTTCCTCCTCTCCGCTCCCCTGGTGCGCACCATCGATTGATCCCGGAGAGCTGACGACCAGTTCTGGGAGAACGGGGGGTTGACTGGATATAGCAGGACGGTGCGATTCTTCTTCTTCTTTAGTTTCAGTGGAGTAAGCAGATGAAGAACGGGGAGCACCGTTAGGGACCTCCGTGGAAGGTTTAGGGGTCGTAAGAGTAGTAGAGAACCGTTGAATGGATGGGGACGCCGGTGTGCTCTGTCCTGGAACTCCCATTTCTGGCTTGGGTGGCGGGTCGGTGAAGTCCCAGGGGCGGGGAACCAAGGCAACTGGCAAAAGCCAAGTTGCAGTGCAAACGACACCTTTGCCCTTGTCTGCCCTTTTGATCAGGGACCATTCGCTTTGTACAAACTGGGCAATGTAACGAATGAACGGAACAATCTCGCGCACACCCTCATTGAGCAAGGATAGAGCTGTCAGCAGGTTGAGGAGCGCAGAGCCGGGGGACTCGGCTGCTTCCAAGTGGGCGATGGTTGGAGGAGGAAGGCAAATCTCAAAACCCCACCAATCTGTTGTCGCAAGTCAAAACACGAACAAAATTAGGAAAAGGATGGAATGACTGACACGTGAGTGCGCATATCCTGTCCACCGGCACGATAACGCCCTTGTGGTCAGGCAGTATGGATTTTCCTGTAGCATAACCCAATGCCATAAGCTGTGGTGTAATCTGCTCGATGCCTTCGATGACTGTTTCGGGAGTCGGGAGTGCGCCAGCGAAGAGGCCCTGAGCTGTGACGGGTGCACCAATGCCCATGTTAGGGGCAGTAAGGAGATTAACGAGATGCACATCGGCTAGGACGGTAGAAACAGTTGAAAAAGAGGCTGTTGCAACGGACTGGAGTTGGGCAAAATATTGATCATGGAGATCCTTTTCTGACATAGTAAGACAGACCGCATGAATGGGGTTGGTATGGGTTGCGGTGTCGTCTAGGGTAGCGGGAAGTGTCCTAAGATGAGATATTACTTTGGCGGCAGTCTTGAGGTCAAGTAGCTGAGCCTTGACACGGGCTACATCATATTTAGAGGGCGACTTTGCCTTGCGCGACCCAGGTTGAGGAGCATCATTATGGTTACCGATGATGACCGAGCGAACGACGGCAGCAGATTCCTTTGCGCGCCTTTCTGACGAAGCTGCGGTTCCGACTATGAGGACTGAGAGTGAACGAACAGGCGTGGGCTTTTTTCGAGAAACCTTAGGGACGGAAATAGCTTTGGTCTGAGGGGGTGGAATTTTCTTGCTCCGCTTTAGGTCGGGACGGAGAAAGGAGAAGGAGGGGAAGGAAAAGCGACGGGGATCTTTACCGGTCGAGTTTGGGACGGAGGGAGAATAAGGTAACGCAGACTGGCTTTGGCTCTGCATGGGGTGGTCACCGTAGGTGGTAGATTGTGTATGGACAGAGATCGCGGATCCCTGAGCGATTACCGGAGAAGGAGGGGCTAGGGATGTTGCGATGGGAGCGGGTCTGGGCTTGGCGGGGGTTGTCTCAGGTGCGTCTACCGGAGGACCATGGATGGTAGGTGTGGAGGCAATTGTGGGCAAGGACGCGTCGGAGGGTCTGGGGTCAGACGCGCCGGGGGCATCCTGAACGGAGTCCGACGCGGTGACCACGGTGTCAGAGGTGGACGGGGTGACGCCGTCTGCATGCTGCTCTGCAGTAGTGGGAGAAGCTGGCTGCTTTGAAGCGGGCCTCAAGAGGGCGAGCATGGCAATGAGTGGCTAGAAGGGAGAGACAGGAAAAAAAATGAACAAGCGACGAAAAAGGTTTTATACGTACGGAAGGCCCCTGTGGTACGTTGACTTAGCTCGGTTGTTTCGTGAGAAAGGGAGCGGAGAGGAAGAGCCTTGCCTGGGCACACTCAGCTGACATGCTTGAGGGCACACAACGCGACGTCGACTCGACACACATGCACACGTCGACCATCGCCATTTTCAGGCATGTTCGCTCTGGACACGACAGTCTAAATGAGAATCAGGGGCTATTTCATTTTCAATCAATCACACCCCTCTGCGGGGGGTGTTTTGTGGGAAAGCTCACCTTCGCTTCCGGCCGTGTGCTCAGCGAGTTCTCCCAACTCTGACCAAATGTCGCTCGCTGTCCTCAGAGCACCTGCAGGTCCGTCGTGTTCTGCCATTTCGATACGTCTCTGCTCACATTCCTTTTCAGTCTCACGTGCTGCAGCACTCCGCCCTGCGCTTGGCATACACGGTATGTACGCTCAACTGCGTCTTCTCGTCACTCACTCGCCCGTAGCTTCCCGTTTGGTGCACACCTCAAATCCTACCCGTGCACCAGAACCCATACCTACCTTTACCACCTCTCCGACAGAACCCATCACCTCCCTTGCCATCCGTGGCTCGAACCAGCACAGTCTCGAAACACCAAATAACAAGTCCGGTGCGTCTTACGGTCATGTCTTTCCCGTTCGCGTCCCTCACCTCCCTTTTTTGTCAGAGTATGTTCTCTCCACCCTCGACAAAATCGTCAACTGGGGCCGGCAGAGCTCGATGTGGCCAATGACCTTCGGTCTCGCTTGTTGTGCCGTGGAGATGATGCACATGGCCGCCGCCAGATATGACCAAGATCGTCTTGGTGTCGTGTTCCGTGCCACTCCCCGTCAGAGCGACATCATGATCGTCGCTGGCACCCTCACCAACAAAATGGCTCCCGCTTTGAGAAAAGTTTACGACCAGATGCCAGAACCAAGATGGGTCATCTCTATGGGTTCATGCGCCAATGGCGGAGGTTACTATCACTACTCCTATGCCGTCGTCAGGGGCTGCGATCGTATGTACCTTTTGTCCCTCCTTTTACCATGCCCTCACTTGCTCTCCTAGGTATCGTCCCAGTCGACATCTATGTCCCCGGGTGTCCGCCTACCGCCGAGGCTCTTCTCTACGGCATGCTTCAGCTTCAGCGGAAAATGAGGAAAAACAGGAAGAGCGTGTTGTGGTATGTATCTTATCTCTATTCTCATCCAACGTGTTTCATTCTCCCCAGGTACCGCAAATAAATCGGCTTTGCGAGCGAGAGAGGGTAGACATTCAATGGACCATTGAACATAGACTAGCCATCAATTCTGTATATGCGTT
Source organism: Leccinum fibrillosum (assembly GCA_038091135.1). Taxonomy (NCBI): domain Eukaryota; kingdom Fungi; phylum Basidiomycota; class Agaricomycetes; order Boletales; family Boletaceae; genus Leccinum; species Leccinum fibrillosum. Next base: position 15,025 of record JBBPNI010000346.1, on the reverse strand, counting down.
TGCCATGTTTGATCTTCTTTCCTTTCCACCGCACGCCCCGTTGCACTTACCGATGCAAGCCTCGACGGCACAACCACCTATTTGATCACTTGTATGACTGGTCAACATCCAATCATGACAGAGCACGGATGTTGTATCATACTACAGAGTTGATCTTGGGAGTCGTCAATATTAATGTGAGAGCATACCATGGTCAAACTAAACCGATCCAACTCACCAACCACGACTCGGACAGTAAATATTGATGCGCGTGATCAAATCAACTTGATTCTCGAGCACGTGATATGACGCCTATTGTGATGGATATCTTTCGTTTGTATCTTCGTATTCGCCAGGCCCGCCGTCCCTTTACCGCCCACGCCGATGTCCACTCTGTCCACTGATTCACAACAATGAATAATTGCAGAGCAGGTCTTTACAGTTTTGCGACCACTACAACATGGCTACACAAGACGGGCATGGCTTCTCCGCCGTCTCTTGTAATGTTGGGGTTGACGCTCCCCGACTCCCGCATCTTGTGCGGCATTGCGAGCATCGGACTGACACTCGCAAACATCGCCATCATTCTTCCCCACTTGCGACAGCCGCTACTCGATAGCATACGCAACGCGCAGAGTCCAGTCCCTACTTTGGCATCATCTATCGACAGAGAATGCGAGAGCCTGCCTCTGGATTCAAGTACAACACTCGAGTCCACGATCGCAGAGCCTTTGGGATGTTTGGATATCGACTCCAAGGTTGCGTCCGAGTCATACACCACCCTCAGGCTAGCCTTGCTGTCGGACGATACAACAGACGATGATCAAGCCCCTCCCCAAGTCCATTCCTTCCCGGACACTGACTCTCGTGAAAGCCTCGTTGGTTCCAACTTTGTAATGACGCGGGAGGGCCGGAGCGCACTTCACATTCCACTTCCTGTTCCAGATGAGGCGGAAGTTGCCTTTTTCGATTCGACCGAGCTTAGCTTATCCAGCCCTGATCTTCAAGAAATATGTACTGTGGCTGCTTGCGGACAACTCGAAAAATCTACTACAGATCAACATGCAGCGCCTACTATAACCACGATCATCGAAGTGCCAGATCAGCGTAACCCCGCTATGGTTGATGATATTTTACATCTTCCAGATGTTGTCGTCGCCCATGATGACACTGTCTCAAGCGGCCAGAATGAACCTTGTTCGAAAGATGATGTGAGTACTATCTCTCCTCCGCTATGCCACTTATGATACCATCAATAACTATATAGCTCGAGAAGCAACGTCCAGAAAGCCTGGAGTTCGTTCCTCAATCGGTCATCAGACGGTATCCCTCTGGTCCATTAGTACCGGCTAGACCCTGCTTTGGAAGCCGGGTCTTTGGTGGTGGACGTGCCAACCAATCTCCGCCGGCGCTGCCGCATCTCCTCACCCAGAACCCGGAGATGTTGCTCGAGGGAGTCAAGCCACGAGCTAGCTACACCACAATGGAAGGCCACTGGTGCACTCCCCTCCTTACTGAGGTCCAGCGGAGGGGGCAATCGATGGCAGGGTCGACTGTTGTTATCGAGACAGCTCAGGCTGCCTTCGAACATGGACCGACATCACTACCAGAACCCCCAACGATACACAAACGGACTCGATTAAGAAAACACCCGATCCATCGACGCCGACCTGGTATTCTTGCTCGTGCTAGCATTCGCAGTCGCAGGTCTACCACTCGTGAATACATGAATGATGTAAACGATGGGTCTTCCACATCTGACAGCGACTCGGAGTCGGACAGCGAATCCCAGTATTCCAGCGTGTCCTCGGAGGATGAAAGCATTTTTCCCCACATGCTCGGAGCGGACCTCATTGCTGCCATCAATTCCAATAGCGAGTCGGAACTGAACCTCCTTGCATCCAAAAAGACGACGTCTGTTCCTCTTGATATCTATGGCGATTTCTTGTTCTCGGAGGATTCTGCGGCGGACATCAGCTTGATCATGCAGGTGTCGGCCAACGACGATGCCTCCGATAGTGATATCAAAGCTCCTGCGACATCCCGTGCCCTCACCCACGAAGATATACAACAGTGGGCAACCGGGGTTGTTCAAAAATGCGTGAGGCAGGTCTGTCGTAGTCGCGCAACTGTGCAGCCATCGTCACCATCACAGGCTTCGGACGTTTGCGCAGAGAGGCCATCGGGTTCGGGGATATCCCAGTGTCCATTGTCTGGCCTCCCAGGCCACTGCAAGCTCGGCGGCGGAGCTACGCCGGCCGGAGTAGTACCACCGTCGAGCGCTAAAGGGCCACCAGGGCCACTCTCGGCTATATCTACTCTACCTCTGGCATTTCGGAATATACGCGACATTCCCGAGTTCGTGCCTCGTCAGCGATATGGCTCGGTGGTCACAAGCCACGTAGAGGTTCCAAGCGCTCGGAGTCTCGGTATGAGATCCACGATCGATGTTACACGCGACGCGGCTATGGAAGTGATCGCAAGGATGGAGAGTCAGGCTGGGTTCAATGCTCGGCAGCGGCTCGTTGGTGTAGATGAGGGACGGTTGGCAGGGGGTTGGCAGGACTCGCCGAGGCGTGTATGATGCGGGGTCGCGTTAGTGGCGTTCTTTTCGTCGATTTGTTTGCGAGGTTGGTCCAGAGGAACGAAAGGGCGGGGCCTCGAGCGTTTGTAAGGTGTCAGGACGTTATTGTATACCTTCATTGCTATTACGCTAGATTTGTCGGGCTCGGTCATGAACCAGCTCTAGGCTACAGCTTTACTTGGCAGTGTAATGAGTTGAGAAGTCATCGACGGACTTTGAGCGACTGTCAGATGCTGGTGATGTGAGATGGCACGTCAAAGTGGTCCACCTGGAGAAGGAAAGGTCTGTTTTAGGCAACGGGTTATCAAGATGGTTGTTTTGTCGGGCTCGGTCATGAACCAAGCTCTAGCAGCTTTACTTGGCAGTGCAATGGGTTGGAGGAGTCACTGAAGTTATCGATGGACTCAAGAGACTGTCAGATGCTAGTCTCCCGTAGGCAGACCCTTGGGCAGGAAGATAGTCGTTCCTTCTTTGTCAGATGCTGGTGATGTGAGATGGATATAATGACACGTCAAAGTGGTCCACCCGGAGAAGGAGAAGCTTGTTTTGGGCAACGGTTATCAAGATAGTTGTACTTGGTTTAAAAATAATTAGATCACGACCACGGGTCGTGTTATATAGTCCCGAGTCCTCAGGCCTCATGATGGCCCTGGACTCATTCACTTGATAACAATGTTGCGTTCGACTAGACGTGGTTGTATGCACGGGTGTTCGATCCGTCGTGAGAAGATGGTAGATCTATGCGCCAGGAACGTAAGTTAGAGGGATTAGGCGGTGACTGCATGGATATTTATGTGATCCCCGTTACGACCAAGTGACATGGAGTCGAGCCTATCGGCAGGGAGAATATCCCACCCTCCTAAAAATATAACAACGGTTCTTGCGAAACAAACCGACCAACTCGTCAACTGGCTCCAGACGAATGCCAAGTAGGAGCACGACCGCCGGGCCGTGTTTCAGCCGGTCATCGTGGGCAACGCCAGCACCGTTCTCGCGATTTTCACCCCAGCATGTGGGATTTCGCATGACAGGTTCCGAATCTGCCCCCGGAGAGTCGCGTTCGAAACGTCAAGAAGTCCACTACTCCACGCTGATCCTGATCCTTTGTTTCCGCTCAACGTGCGCCCGGGTGTGTGCGAGTAACCGGAGGGATGAATTGCTACGTTCCTGGGGGGAATAAGGGACGTTTCCTTTCGAGGATCCAATGCCAGCCAGCATGCGATTGCGTCTCAGTCAGAGGTATGAAATCCGCGTGATCGTCCACGTTACTATTACTTCCGAAGATTTGATGGAGTGACAAGGATGTCCAGGACGAGACCGCGATGTCGGCAGCGGCGAACCTTCACCGTGAAACGGTCTCGAACGGTAGGGGGACCTCTAGAGTCTGTTACCGTCGTTCGGATTCTTCTGTAGGTGTCGGGGGAGTGAAGTGACACTAGAATACTGTGCGACTTACTGTACGTTCAAATGCCCATGGTTGTCAAAGGCCGTAACGATACAAGTATTATCTGGTCGGCTTCCCAACGCAGGGTAGTAAGTGTTCCACGACTCGGGTTTATCCGGCAGACCACTCGAGCACATTCAAGATTTCAGCGCTCAGTCCCTCCTTTTGCATACCAACAAGCAAGATCTACTGCAGATGATTAAATAAGTACGTTCACGGAATCAGACTTTGTGTACCTACATAAAGATCCGCATTGGGCTCGGTAAATGAGGTCCGATGTTCTATCAAAGTGATTGACCAGGAAAGTGTAAGTACGTGCCTATCAGAATTGTGGTTCTCTTGCAGGGTGGGATGTCAACGTCCACACTCTTCGAGATCGTTGACGCATCCAGTTGCTTTCGCGGCCTGTGAACTAGTGACAGGAACAACACGAGACGACGCAGTTGAGACGATGGACTAGCAAAGACAGCAGACATGACGTCTCTGAACGAAAAGAAACGCGACCTGTTGGAGAAGCACCTTAGACTACTTACTCGAATGTTCGACATTGACGCGAAGGACCTTGGATCTACTTAATGATTAGCAGCAGTAAGCGAATCAAAGTTGGGCGGCGAGACGGATTTGAAGAATATTTAATTACGGGCAACCCGGACATTGTAGGCGGTGGAGCAGAATCGGAGATCTCCAGGCGATAGACAAAGGTTGCTCTACATTCCGTGCGCCGCCGCGGGTACGGTGTGCGGTGATGGCGTGGGTGGAAGAACCTGTTCTGATACCCTAGATCTGCCGAGTGTTCGAGAAGGGGGACATCACTGCCACCCTGATGCACGCTGGGTAGCCGACGACAAGTAACACACGCTGGGTATACTACTCAGATTAATTATTGTCGACGGATGAAAGTAAGACAAGGGGCGTGAGAAAATAATACTGGAACGCGTTGCCCAGCACCGCCCAGATATTCAAGTGCACTGAAGTGACTGCAGAGCTTTTCTCGAACGCTCGCGCAGTGCAGGCGTAGTCGGCAGAGCCGTCAAGTGTTCTGTCGTGGCCTCCCTGTCCGAGGCACCAGCACTCCCACACAACCCGATTAGCTTTGTATCATTCTCCTTTTCTCATTTTTACTTTCTTTCCCTCGAAGTTCTTCTCAAGGACCAGGTTATCTCCGACTGACTGATATTGGCGATGGCCACGGTGTCAACCATTCAATCCGCGCGACAAGATTCGACTGTTTCCCCGAATCTCACCCCCAACCTCCACTTCAATTTCTTTCAGCACGGTCTTGCCATTTCGGATCTCGATTTCAAGGACAATAGATATCCCACCCTCTCCCTCAACTCAAAACCAACAAACGGAGCCCCTTCCATGATTCTCACCGCCGGCGATACACACGCCCGGGATGATCCCAATCTCGTCACCAGAAATGCACAAAGATTTCCTTCGGTTCTAGGCCTCGCCGGACCGCAAACAGTTGACTCTATCAACGAGAAACGAATGCGCAACGACGAAAAGCATGACATGTCACATCCTGACGCCGACAGTCCACTTCCCGCCACCGCCGTCTCTTACGTTTTCTCAGGAAACGCCCGCCGTCCCGTCGAACGATTTAGCCTTGATGACAACAACAATCATCAAGGCAGCGGAACAGTAACTCCCCTTCTCAACGGCTCCAATTTTATCGACTCAAAGCTATTCAACGACTCTTTCAAGTCCTACGGAGAGTCACTTGCACAGCCTCCCCCTTCGCCGCCAAGCGGCGTTCGTGAAATACCCTCTTCCCTTTATCCCGCGGTCATGCGTCAGTCACCTTATCCTCCCCCCGACGCTTTCGCGGCTACCAAACTATCCCCTGCGAATGCTTTGGCGCCTTCCAGACCGTACAGCCCTGCCTTGGCCATTCCCATATCATCAAACCCACGTGTGTATCCCCAACATCCCACCTACATCACTCCCGCTGCTGCCACCCCCGACCCAATCAACCCGATACTCTCCCCAAACCCTCCACAACAACAAGAGGAAGTATGTGTAGAATGCGCAATGAGAGACCAGGACATGGCCGACGTTGTCGTCATGGGTCCTGGCATATGGGACAGGGAAAGTGACACATTCTACGAAGAGTTGTTGAGAAGAGAAGAGGAAGAAGAAGTCTCAGGAATTTTGCCTTCTGAATGTTCTTCTAGACCTCGAGCCAAAGGTGGGCGCTTGACAGAGCAAAATTTGAAATTATGGACTACGATGGTGAGCATGTTTTTTTTTGGCGTTGCAGGGATACTAATAGTCCTTTAGACACCCAAGGAACCAGCGTCCAGGCAACAGACTGTTGAGACCTATATCAAGGCCCAACGGTCCCTGCTTGAAGCTGAAGCTCTGGCTCATGCTCGTGCAATGCAAGAATCCATGGAGCTCGAAATCAGCATCCGTGACACGTACACTCAACTTCGTCGTTCTGCTTACGATCTTACTCTGGTCGACGATAGCGCTTTCAAGCTCAAACCACCTCGCACCACCGCCACTCCCATTGGAACTGGTACACACCACATCCGTAGCTCGTCTCGTGACATCACCCTGCTTGATAATGGGCTCATTGTCGAACACGTGAATGTAAGACGTGAGGAAAAGGAGGAGAAAGAGCGCCGACGAAAACATGGCAAGCGTGAGCGTAGTAGGCCACGCAAGTCGTCACGCGGTTCGATGGTCGATGTCACGTCGCTCTACTCGGCACACAGCCTGGCACCCCACACAGACAGCGGCATTGGCCAGACACAGAGTTCGAGATACTCTGCCATCAGCATGAGGCCAGCAAGCTCGTTAACAGTTCCCATCGAGGTTCAACCGAGTTTGGGACAGATGTACTCCCAAACAGCATCTTTCTCGGATGCACACAGCGGTTCTGTGTCACCGAGGCGGTCGCGCTTCTTTGGGTTCAAAAATTTGAGCTCTGCCTGGCGAAGCCAGGACAGCCTGGCACCTTCAGGAATGTCAGGAAGTATGATTGATATGCAGTGCGTATCCATTCCACGCTCATGCAATTCGCATTTCATCAGTTATGATTTCGTAGTGTGGCATTGCAACGCGAAGCGAATCCTTCTCATCTTCGCTCCCCAACTGGCCAAAGAAGCACGCTGTCTACACAAAGGCACAGCCAACTTTGGCAACCGGCCACAAATGAAGAAGAGATGTCCGCAACAGCGACCGATGACAAACCCAAGAAGAAGCGCAATGGCCTTGCCAAGATCTGGAAACTCGTCAAGGGAGACTCAGTACACAAAGATGAACACCAAGTTATCCCTCGTGACTCGGTGCGATCCATGGACCGCCATGACGATGATTCTCCCTTGGCACCACCTCCGCCATTGTCTTATCTGGTCGAACGCAGCGGAGATCATCTCGGCGGTACCGGAGGCCGTCATGCGTCGACAACCTCGTTACCCTCAACGACCTCGCCGCGAAATGGTGGGTTCTCTTCCGCTGGTATGTCGCCTTCCACAGCTCCAACCAGTCTTCTTCCGTCACCGACCTCTTCCCGCCCCTCAGGCGGCAATGGTGACGGCAATGACCGGAAGAACAGTGGCCAAATAGACGAGAAGGAACCACATGATACCTCCCCGGATGAGAACGGAAGACCAAGGGTGGCTATCCACCCTGTCACATCCGAACCAGATATGCGCCAAAAGCTTCAACAAGCCACATTTACCTCCGCCAATGGGATGGCGTTACCCAAATCAGGTGCTTTGCGTCCGCAAGTATCACTTTCCAGAGAGAAGTCCTTGCCCCCGCTTCCCGGAGAGGTGAAGCTTCGAGCGCAACACGCTGGGGGCGGAGAACCAAGACCACAGACGCTGTATACGACGTATGATCTTCGTCACCTTAGTCAAGATGCGCAAGATCTTGCACCACCCCATGCACCGTTCCGGAGTGAATCAAGGCGGCAATCGTTTAGCGGCACTGGGACGCGTCCTAATCTAGGTATCCAGACGATGCCAGCAAACGGTGGTCATAGGATATCCAACGGGATGTATAGCGAATTCGGCGTATCTCGGAGGTCTCTCGGTCGTCTTGGAGATATCGAGGAGAACCCCGCTGTACCTCCTACACCCACCAAGCGGAAGAGCAAGTTTGGCTTGGCTACGCTGTTGGGCAGAAAGTCGGCCGCCCCTTTGGATACGAATGGCTACAACGCGCAGGAGTTCCCACGCCTGACATCTCCCGTCTTCGACGCATACGAGGACCATCTCGCCACTTCTTGCGCTCACTCGATGTCCCGACTTGGCCCTCGGCTGTCTGTTGCCTCTCGGAAAGCTATCGAAGAACGAGTCGAGCAAGATCGAGAATTCGTGTCATATCGTTACCCTTCGCAAGCACAACTACCACATGACCTAATCCGGTGACGACTTCCTCTGCTGATGTTCCTACCAGTACCATCATATCGTTACCTTTACGTGTTTGCGTTGACGGGATGTATGTATACTCTCAACCCTCTGTTTCTTTTTGTATATCTTCATGCCGCGAGCTGACATTGATCGTTTCATATACATGATTTTTCCATCAACCATATCCTATCTGGTACAACTCGACAACCAACACTCCTTTCTGGGACTATGCTTTACATTTCCAATCCATTCAGACTCTCATTCAAACCCAAGCTTGCTCTGGACTATGATTGCATGACCTCGCTTCGCGCTTTTCACGCTCTGTTCCTGTATGATCACTGTTCCACTCTATAAGCGCTCCTTCCTCCTCTACCAGATTCGGAGCTCGTTTTCATTTTTTCTTGGTTTGGTTGGTACCATCGTTACGGTTACTACTTTCATTACATCCAGAATATGAGTTCATTCTGTTCCCCATGGGAAGGCTATTCTTGTCATCCGAAAAAGTGTTTATTTGAACGCCAAAATGTAGGTCATGTGATCAGAAAATCAGAGGATGGCGCGCGCGTGTCGCGTCTTTCTCCTCTTAACCCCAACATAATGGTACGCGAACCAAGTCTGCAGAAGAGTTCGTTCCACATGCTGACTGTTGCAGGCACCACGAGGTCTATCCGCCGAAGACAAGCGCGTCAAGCTGCTCGAGATATTTCACGAATCAGTAAGTCCCTAACTTTCACTTCGCTGCTACACGTTACTGTAATGCGTTTGAGGGCAGAAAGACTTTTATCAAGTAGGTCGTGATATCCTCGTCTCAAGTCCCGATTCCGCTGACAGTGTTGACAGCTCAAGGAGTTAGAGAAACTCGGTCCGAAGCTCAAGGGCATCGGTACGGCTGACTCTGTCCGCGATGATGTGCTCGTGACCACCTGGCTCTCTCAGTCTCGCAGTCTGTCAAGGAAGTTCTACAGTCTCTCGTCGACGACGGTCTGGTGCAGGGCGACAAGATCGGGTCCTCCAACTGTAAGTGAACCGTCCAACTTGGGGTGCATATATGCGCTGACTTCTCGAAATGGCTGCAAGTCTTTTGGAGTTTCCCGTCTCAACGAGGAAGTATAGTACGTACTGAATGCCAATAAATTGACCCTGCGCCCTCGCGCGCGTCTTTGCTCAGCTCATGTTTGTTCTAGCTACGGAACAGGTTGGACAAGGCTAAAGACATCCAGAAGAACCACGAACATGAGATCGCAGAACTGAGGACTGCGCTTGATCACGAAAGGGCGCTGCGACCCGAGAGCGTGCGTCCTTGTGTGTATCTCTTGTTTAAACGTTCGATCCGTCTTGTCCGCGTAGGCAGCTCGAACAGCCACGCTTCAAAAGGTCGCGGAGTCTAAGCAAGAAATTGCGGTGCTTGAGAAAGAGCTCGAGACGTATGGCGCTTGCGATCCAGCCAAGGTAGAAGAGAAGAGAAGAGCAATCACGCTCGCACATGAAGCTGCTGTGCGGTGGACAGGTCAGTGACGGGCATGTGCAAAGGAGGGGCAAGTCGTTGATATGTTTCCAGACAATTACTCGATTCTTCTCGCATATTTTACCAGGCAGAACGGCGTCGACGCTCAAGAGATTCGTCGATTCCTAGAGATTGGGGAAGACTACGAGGACATTTACTGAACGGGGTAAGATTGATCGTGCGTAATAAACGAGCCGAACAATTCAACTTGCTGTCCGATAGACGTCGAGGCTTCTCTTTCAGTAGAGTCAGGATCTGTCTCGAGAGGACTGTGTTCTAATGCAGTCAACAATGTAATTCCTATATTCTCTCGTCGCGAGAAAATGAATCGGTTATAAGCAAATCCTAAGTCATGAAAATGTGAGCATCTATAACTAGCTTTGTGTAGTTGAAAATTGACCTCGGGTGCAAACGGCCACGAATGGAATGCCTGTACAAGTGCCGCCCAGTCTTGCACGTTCATCTCACGCACAAGCTTGGAAGTGTCAATAGGTTGATGTCCAGAGCCATTCTCCAGCGTAGCCAGCAAGGTCGATGCACCAGGGGCCAGATGACTAGCAAAGAATGAGTGACCGGGATCAAACAAGCTGTTGTGACATACGAGATAGCGCGTTTGAGTGGAGTCGACTTGAGGACGAATAACTTGCGCAAGCAAAAGTCCCACTTGTCGAGAAGTCCTTTCTCTATGATCTATCACATCTGTTGGTTATCTCAGTTCAACAGAGAACTAAAGACAATACCTGTTCCGATAATGGATCCAATGTAATGGCCACCATATTTCTATTTTTCCGGGCTTTCTTTGAACGCCCTTCAGCGGTGGCAATAGTCGGTGGCCAAAAGCGATCTTCGTATGGCTGAAGGACGTCTGGAGCGATGACCTCCTGGAACGAGGCAACAGCCTCAGCAATCACAGACAATTTGCATCGATTTCTCAGCTTGGCAGCATCAGTAGTGTTTGCTGATATTCGCTATAAGAACGCATGAGAAATAGAAGGAGCGCACTAATTGTCGGACGTACCTCCCATACAAAGTCGTGCATGATGTACTTCATGGGAACTCTGCCATAGCGGAATAACCAACCTTGGTCGGGCACCAGTCGCAACAGTTGTGCAATGAGTTGCTCGCCATAGATAGAGGTCGGGAGGTGTGCAATGAAACGAAGCTGTGGATCAGCTAGGGTAAAACAAGGGTCAAGACGAGGCGAAGCACTAGAAGGATTCGAAGTTGAACGTACGATCCTGCCAGGGAGAAACTTCGACATCTTGCAGATGGCCCTCGGCTTCTAGGTTGCGATAGGTGCTCCAAGCATATCCGTCCCATGGGAGGACTTGCACACGCGAATCGATTGTTTGGAGTGGCTGAGTGAGTTCAGAGGATGTCGGAAAAGAGGGTAAAACGTATATACACACCCGGAGATTGTCGAGAAAACACTCGGCATTTTCGAGCACAATAATCTTGCGTATCCGTTCCCTCGGCAGTTCGAGCAAGGCGCGCGTCAATATCCCCGGGCCTACAAGATTGTCAGTCCACGATATATTGGAGGGCGCGCTGTCATACCTGGAAATGCTTCGATGATTACCTTGTCTTTTGTTCCAGCGGGAACGAACGACTCGGCCACCTGGGCTGCAGTCTCAGAATCACGGAGACAGACGCGATGTTTGACGAGCTGTGTATTTGCTGTGGTTGGAAACACCGGTACGCAGCGCCTTGTTGTAGTTGAAAACCAGCGCTTGGAAGGAAATGACAAGGAGTACATACTGCAAACGTCAAGGAGGTTTATTTGCATAAGTGACGCATTGACATTATGTCATCGGGATACGCTGAGACCACCACACTGACGGTAGTATGTCGGACATCCCACCATCCTTTGCGGACGACGACCACGTCCATTTTTCGAAGGAGACAGGGACATGGAGATACGAGCAGGAAGATGGCAGTGAGCTCGAGTACGACGCCACCAAGTCCCAATGGGTGCCCGTGGTCAGTGAACCTCCTAGTACTACCGAGTTGTCGTTCAGGCTCACGGCGTCCGAGTCCAAGCTCACCCGCCTTCCCTGCAGGTCGACGAGGACCTTCTGCGCAAACAACAAGCGGTTTATTCTGTCGTGGGCGTCGATGAGGAGGTACGGTTGCCCCGGTGTCCCATGTGCGTGCCGCAACGTATATATCTCCCCCATGCCAGACTCCCGCAGCGCCCGTGCTGAAGCGTGGCAACAAGAAACGGAAGGAGCCCGAGGACTACACTTCGGCTACCCCTCTCCCGCTGCCGTCAGCTAAGAAAGGCAAGAACGAGGAGGTCAAACAGCCTCGGTCCAAGAATACGGCCGTCTATGTCACGAATCTCCCTCTGGATACGCGAGTCGAGGAGATTGTTGAGCGGTTCGGCAGGTTTGGCGTGATCGAAGAGGACGACGAGGGCGAACACAAGGTGAAGATGTACGCAACGGAGGATGGGGCGTTCAGCGGGGAGGCGCTCGTCGTATTTTTCAAGGAGGAGAGCGTGGTGCTTGCTCTCAATTTACTCGACGATGCGGAACTGAGAGTGGGAGAACCGTCCACGGTGATGAGAGTGCAGAGGGCCGAGTTCAAGCATAAACACACAGGAACGGATGCGCCGGGACACTCGCAACCACGGAGAACGGTCGACAAGAAGAAAGCTACGCGGCGGATTGGAAAGATGCAAAAGTGAGTCGCGACGTACGCATTGCCTCGACCTCTCATTTGTCTTTTTGTATAGAAAACTACTAGAATGGGACGACGAAGATGGTTTCGGACCTGCGAAGACCGAAGAAGACAACCTGAATTTACCCAACAGGAATAGTAGGGTCGTCGTGTTGAAGCATATGTTTTCTTTAAAGGAAATCGACGAAGATGCATCTCTCCTCCTCGACCTCAAAGAAGATGTTCGTGACGAATGCTCAACGTTAGGAGAAGTGACGAACGTGGTGTTGTACGATGTAAGACGATCTCGCCGCTGCGCACAGTACTCACTGAATAATCCATTGTCACCTATAGAAGGAGTCAGAAGGTATCATGACCGTTAAATTCAGAGATCCTCTGGGCGCTCAGGCATGCATATTGGTGAGTCCCCTAGACTGAGGGTATGGGACGCTCTGAGCGAACTTTCCGGCAGAAAATGAATGGTCGGTTTTTCGCCGGGAGACGTATCGAGGCGTCGCTTTATGTCGGAAAGCAGCACTTCAGACGCAGCGGTGCCGGGGATGATATTGAAGGGAATTCTGACGAAGTTGAAAAGAAACGCTTGGATAATTTTGCATCCTGGCTCATGAGCGAAGGAGACTAGGGCATTTGCTCCGTCACTATTGCTCCACGAATGCGTTCGCCTGGCCTGTACGAAGCACTGCGGAACATTGTTTCTACCCCCCAAAAAAATGAAATATACAACGTGGTGAGAGTCATGAGATATTGGTTGGTGAACCAGACGGCGTGGATGTGGGAAGCTGACTGCAAAATAGTCTGTACAGTATACAAGTAGTACTACTAAGCCGTTGATCCGTCGAAGGCGAGCAAATATGAAACGACATGGATTGAATAACATACTGTTTAGCAAAGACGGAAGAAAAAAAAGATGCAACAAATGAATGTCGGCCTTCTACATGGATCCTGAACCAACCGGAGAGCAGGACAGCAAAAACAAATAGCCATCATAGCGCCCACCAAGGTTTTTGCTACCTATCAAACATGCTGAGAAGCATAACAGCCGACGGACGGTTGTGCTCGTTGTGATCCCAACAGCTTCGAATTGACTGCTTGTCCTGAGGGGTAATATCGATTGGTATCTGGGGTCGTTCTCCGTTCAGAACAGTCATATGGATGGAAGTTGGACGAATTTCGGCGTATGGCATCTTCCCGGACAGCACCTATCAACGAGGTATCAGACGCCAGGTCACGGAATGAAATATGTTATACGAACGTGCAATATGAGTCCCCCGAACGAGTAAACATCACAGGGCTTCGTAGGATAAATTGTGACCCGCGAATCATATACTTGCCTGACCAGTGCAGGATCTGCGAACACCACGTTACCGCAGATGCTAGACTTCAAGTATGAAGTTCGAACAAAATCGTCGACAAAAGAGAGACCAAAATCTGTAAGGCACGCGGTTCCATCATCATCAACCAGAACATTGCCCTACGGAAGGATAATTAATATTTTCCCAGAACCTCGGTTCGTTTCTGCGAAGAGACATACACTATGAAGGTCGCCATGTATGATGTCCCGACTGTGGACTATAGGAGTAGTTATGAGTGACCTAAAACATAGCAACTGTAAAATTGGCACCTACGATAGCTCAGACCGGTTGCAATATCTCGAAGCTGTGCGAGGTTTTTGAGCACATGGCTGTCTGAGTCGCAATTAAACTCACCAAACAGCGTCTCTCGGACGGATGTAACGTATGGTGATCTGTTATGTACTTGTACAGAGATCCGTTGGAAAACCACGGGCTGACCATGCTCGGCAGGTGTCCAAAATCCAACACGATACCGAGTAGTGGGACGACATTCCTGTGATCCAAACCCCACCAAATCCTCAATTCTCTGCGGAGTTTCTGGAACAAAAAATGGTTCATCATCGTTTCACGATATGGAAGACTAGAATGTTCACCTTTAGGTGATTCTCTATCTCTTCGGGTTTGGTCTTGACCGCTTTCACTGCGACCTGATCATTCTGGTCAGCATGGATATGAAGACCCCCAAAATTGAGCCAACCTTTTGAGGGGATCCACCCAAGAGCAAGTCACACTCCCAGACATCTCCAAAAGCACCGCTTTGGGTAGCAAAGCTTTTCCTTCTTGTAACAGTCAAAGTTAAATTTGGGATAGACAGATCGTTCAAATCCGTAGCAGACTTGGCTGAAAAATAAACCGAATCGATACTTTTGGAAGAAAAGGTGGTGGAAAGGCCGGAATCGTTTCTCTGGTGAGGACGGAGACTGCCGCCATTGATACTATCCCTATACACGCGAGGGGTCGGAGGTATGACAGTGGGAGTTGGCGGCACCGAATCCGTAGCAGACTTGGCTAAATGACCAACCGAATGATTTGCGGAAGAAACGGCGGTGGAAGGGCCGGGACCGTTTCTCTTGAGAGGATGGGAAGTCCCGTCATCGATGCTACCCTTGTACT
>JBBPNI010000345.1:0-25354 GCA_038091135.1 Leccinum fibrillosum | reverse complement strand
CTCCCAGGTGCTCATGTCCAAGCAGTGGGGGTACGACGATCGGGCTATGGGACCGCTGGCAGACGCATCGAAGTTCTCTCCAATTTCTTTGCCATGGCAGCTCCTGAGAGTAACATCCATCACTATGATGGTGCGCTCCTTTTCCTATCTGTGTTTGATCCACTGTCCTGATCAACGCCACTTCGTTACTCGACGGCGGGGGAAACGTCAGTCGGTGAGTCAGGGTCTCCGTAGCATTCCATTCGCCCGCGCTGATCATCAACGATACTCACTGTAGTGATTTCCCCGTCCGAGAAAACCTTGCCAGCGAGGTTGAACCTGGAGTTGATTGATCATCTGCAAAAGATCGATGCCCTGGATGTCTTCACACCTCCCGCGGTATACGACGGCCGCAAGAATATGTTTGCGCCGAGGGAACTACCACTCGGACCTAACGGGAGTCAGGAGGTATGTGGCGTGCACTATTTCCTTTATGGGATGACCGACGAATCCCCGAAGTTCAACGTTTGTCTGTCTGATGAAACCACCCGTGGCAGCCCGGGAGAGAACACCAGCGGCCGCGGACCACGCGTGTACAAGATCAGGCTCACAAAGGTTGCCACCATCAACCCAGAGTAATTCCACTAGCTTGCTGTCTAAACCTCGTGTTGATACCCTTTTCAACTATTCGCTAGGGTCTTGCAACGTTTTGTGCAGGGTCAACAATCACACGATAATAATGTCTTAACGGCTTTGACTGTCAGTGTACGCGCATACAACAACATGCATCAATGTTGATTTTGTATTCTTAGGCACTAAACGTGGTCGTGCGTATGGAACCGACTATGAAGTACCCGTTCAACGTGCGGTCGTTTTTCACTGATCGAGAGACCAAAGATATTGGTGGTGGCTTGATTCTGTGGCGCGGATACTTCCAATCCGTAAGGCCCGCAATTGGACAGTTACTGGTCAACGTCGACATCTCGACCGGGACCATGTACAAACCAGGCCCGCTATTGGATCTCTGCTTGGATTTTCTTGGCAGACCTGGCCAATACAACATCTTAAGTCCACGTCGCGGGATGCCCGACCGAGAACGCATCCGACTTCAGCGCTTCATCACCGGGATTCGGATCATGACGACTTACACCGGAGAGCGGGTCCGCAAAACCCCTCGAGTAGTCAAGAAGCTCAGTAGTGCGGGAGCTTCAGACCTCAGCTTCAGCATGCGGGATGGCACCACCATGACAGTGGCTCAATACTTCCAAAAGTTATTGAACCGGCCCCTTCGATTCCCTGAAAATATCTGTATCGAGGTATGCGCCTTTACTTCATGTTTTCGTTTACTAAAGAGGAGTAGGTTGGATCTGGCGCGTTGTTGCCACTCGAACTCTGCACCGTCCCTCCCGGCCAGATCATGCGTAAACAAGTGCCTCCCGAGAAAACGAAAGACGTGCTGGACTTCGCCACAAAGAGGCCCGACGACAGACTCCGGAGTATCACCAATGGGCTTTCGGTACTTGTCGTTTTCCGTCTGCTCCGTTATTTCATTAAACCCTGTTTAGGTTCTTGCGTATGGCCAGTCCGAATATGTTCGCCAGTTTGGGATGACCGTCGACGAGAGTGGTCCATTGAATGTTTCTGCACGTGTCCTAGCTCCTCCGAAACTCAGGTATGGCCAGGGCAGCCCGCAGCCAATTGTAGTGAGTTTTTAATTTTCATGCTCATGTTCTGTACACTTCCTCTCCGCGACATATAGACACCGGCTAATGGCGCATGGAACATGTGGGTTGGACCCGTCTTTTTGAGAGTCCCTCTGGCTAATTTCGAACAGGATCGACAAGCGCTTCTTTCGACCGGCTAGCATTGAGCGCTGGATGGTAGTCGTCTATGAACGCCAACAGCGGTTTAATCAGCAAGCGGCGCAGGACATGATTGATGGTTTGCTACGTTGCTGCAACGACGTCGGTGAGTGTCCTGATCAACTTTATCGGTCATTATGTGATGATGACCTGCTGGTAGGTATGATCGTTAACGACACTAGTCCACTGGTTACCTGGCAAAATGGCCAGGGCCGTATTGCCGAGGTAATGCTTCCTTGCCTCGTCCCTAGTGTGAAAACCCACGATGCTTTGTAGCAATTGCGCGCAGCGGGTAATGAGTGTCACCAGAAGACAAAGCAGCGTCCAACACTCATTGTGGTCATACTCCCCGACAATGGCAATGACATCTACACTGCTGTGAAACAGTACGTTCGAATGCAGGATCATTACATCGCATTGACCAATCATGTTGCAGCTTCGGTGATGTTACAGTGCGTCGCGTTTCACCTAATTCTTTTTTGGCAATAAACCGAATCACTTCAAGGTCGGAGTGGCAACGCAGTGCTTGAAAAGCTCCAAGTGCTTCCGTGCCAAGGCGCAATATTATGCCAACGTTTGTTTAAAGTCAGTATAATGTCAGGATATAGTGGCTGGTAAATCTGATGCTGTGAAGGATGAATGTCAAACTCGGCGGAATCAACACAATTCCCGATCCTCAATCCGTGACTGTGCTCGCGGATCCTCGGAATCCAACCATTGTGATGGGTAATGTCATTTTGTGTATGTCTCTGTCAACAGGGAGCTCACATCGTTCGTCGATCAGGTGCCGATGTCATTCATCCTGCACCCGGCTCAGACGGTCGACCGTCGTTCACCGCCCTCGTTGGAAATGTCGACTCCAACGCGGCAAAGTATGTCGCAACAAGCTGCGTGCAAACTTCACGCGAAGAAATAATCCAGGATCTGAGGGAGATGGCCAAGGTGCTTTGACTCCATAAACTGTGCACGGCTAAAAACTGAAGCTTCGTGTTTCAGCTTATTTTGACTAAATACATGAAATACAGGCAGTTGGTTGAAAAGAAGAGCGATCTTGCCCCTAGCCGCCTCTTATACTTTAGAGGTTCGTTTCTTCGCAAGTTGTCTTACTATGCATATATGACCTTGACAACAGATGGTGTCTCGGAGGGTCAATTCTCAAAGGTCCTGGAACAAGGTGTGTTCTCTCGCTCTTTACTTGGATCTTGCTAACTCTCCTTTCTCTCTAGAACTTGAAGCGTTGAAGGGTGTGTGCTGAACTCGTCGTTTCGGGTCTTTTCTTCATATACTTTCACAGGTGCTTGCGTCGATCTCAAAATCAATCCCAAGATTACTGTCGTCATTGTTGCGAAGCGACACCACGTTCGTTTCTTCCCCAAGCAACCACAAGATGCCGACAGGAGTGGGAATTGTCCTGCGGGAACAGTCGTCGACCAAGTTGTTTCGCACCCCACGGAGTTCGACTGGTATCTTCAAAGTCACGGAGGATTGCTAGGCACCAGTCGCCCCGCGCACTATAATGTTCTGTACGACGACAACAAGTTCAAGTGAGATAAGGCCTCCCTCTTTTTGCTATTGCATCTAACTATGATCTCGCAGTGCGGATAGTCTTCAGTCCTTGTCTTTTGCCCTCTGTCACGTTTATGCTCGTTCTACCCGCTCGGTGTCGATCCCTGCGCCCGTTTATTGTACGTCATTCTTTGCTTGCATTTCGGCGTTGACTCAAGTTGGTTCAGATGCGGATATCGTGTGTAGTCGCGCGAAGAACCACTACGATCCTCAGGGAACCGTCGATTTCTCTGATTCAGCTACGCAGGCTGATACCGCTCAAGCGGAAGGTGCACTGGAAGCATACCGGCGGGGCTTCAAGCCGTTGCATGCCAACATGGCAACGGTCATGTATTTCTCCTGAATACCTCTGAACGGTCGCTGAAGACGTGGAAAGCCAGTTATGACGCACTATTCCCTTTCGCCCCAACTTGTGAACCAGAACTTTTTGATGTGTCCGTTTTGATGTTTCAGAAAGAATATTTCTTCCAAATGGCCATTCCCGGTAAATTGTCGTATATTCACGTTACAACTGTTTGATATGATGCCATGTAACAAGCACTCGGTGGATGAATTTATTTATTTAAATGACGATCAATGATAGAGCCGCATATAAAAGCCAAAGTGTCTACAAGTACACGCCATTTTCTCGTTCTTCGTCATCCAAGCCATTTGAGTTGGAGTCAAAGGCAACTTGTGAGCGTTCGATCCTGCCCTCTGGAGGGGTTGCAGGGGAAGTCGTGAGGGTCTCAGAAGTCTGGTCTGAGGCGACGGAGTAGCCATGATGGGTCAGTGCCAGCTTCAGCATGAATATACGTTCGTCCTGTGACGCTCTGAACAAGCTCAGCTCTGAGGAGACGATCAGTTAAAAGATACGTGCATTGTCGTCTCGTTTTCCTTCAGGGCATGGCTAACTTCGACGTCAGCTCCTTCTTCCGAGGTGAATTCCTGCAAGTATTCTTGAAGCTCGCTCTGAGATCGTTTCAAGTGGAGCAAGGAATTCGTCAAGCGAGCGATCTCTGTGAGGATTGTCAAGCTGGAGCGGCTGTCGGTAAAGCGCAGAGAATTCAAACCATCCCGTGCCACGGCAGGATCCAAGGCAATCGCCTGAGTGAGCGTGAATGGCTGGGGATATCTCGGGTTGTACTCCATCATTGACAGTCCTTGTCAGGAGAGTGTGATAGACCTGACTAAGCGCGCTCATGTCTCCCCCATTCTTAGCCCTCGTAGACACCGACGACGTCCCCCAGGACCGCTTGCTCGCCGTCTGTCGCGTCACATCGCTCATCTCCAGACCCGCTAACAACCTCCCCCTACCCTCTCCACGCCACCTCCTGATCGACGATGTTTCCACGAGCGCTGACCAGATCATTGCTGATCTTGACAACGGCGTCGAAAAGGCCATCGTACCCCTTTCCCTCGCGAAAAAGCTCGTCGGCATCGTTCCTGCTACCCGCCTGATCCTTCTGCTCGACGTCGCCAATGCTAGCGCCGTACCCGACTCCCTCCGCAACGCCATCTCTGGCGTACTCCTCAAAACGATCTCCACCGATGTCGAGCTTATCCGCTCCATCTCCACCTTCTTTTCAGGCCTTTCCATACACGTCTTGTCGCAAGACAAGGCTACTCCGTCCACGATAAGAAAGCTCGCTGCGATCAGGGCATCACTGGTCATTCCTTTTTCTGAACTCGAGACCTCCATCACGATCGCGGATGCCTTTCTCGCCCCAGTCATCACTGATAGATCTGATGGACTCTTCCCGACCATCGTCTCGTCGTACAATCAGGGCGGCAGATCCCTTGGTCTCGTCTACTCCTCCCGCGAATCCGTCGCCAAATCCATCATGACTGGCAAGGGAATATACCAATCGCGCAAGCAAGGTCTCTGGGAAAAAGGGAAGACTTCAGGAGCGACGCAAGAGGTCGTGCGCATCCGCACCGACTGCGATTCGGATGCACTCGAGTTTTTGGTCATCCAGCGCGGTTCGGGATTTTGCCATCTCCCACAGCCAACGTGTTTTGGTAACATCGACGGACTTGCAGCGCTGGAAAGCACCCTCAAAGCGCGCCTCGCTTCTGCTCCAGAGGGATCGTATACCCGCAGGCTTTTCGACGACCAGCAGCTCCTCCGAGCCAAGATCAAAGAAGAGGCAGACGAACTTTGCCGCGCAGAGACCAAGGAAGAGATAGCCTTTGAAGCTGCTGATCTGATCTATTTCGCTCTGACGCGCTGTGTTGCCGCCGGAGTAACCCTTCGGGATGTCGAGGAAGTGTTGAACAAAAAAGCTGCCAAGGTCACCCGGCGGCCAGGGAATGCAAAACCTCAATTCACGTCAAACGACAGGAAATCGCAGGATGCCGCAAAGGGTCTCTCGAAGCTGCAAGCTAAAATGGACCCAAGTGCATCCATAGCCATGCGTACGGTGGATCTGTCAACTGTCCGTCCCAACGAACGTTCTCAGCTGTTGAAGCGCCCCGTGTTGAGGTCCGATGAAATGATCGCCAAGGTCAAGCCAATTGTCGAGGATGTTCGCAAGAGGGGCGACGCTGCACTGCTCGAGCTGACGGCCAAGTTTGACAAGGCGCAGCTCCAGACGCCGATCCTACTTCCGCCATTCTATCCGTTTACGTCCGAATCCGCCATCGCTGGGGATCTAGACCCAGCTGTCAAAGATGCCATCGATGTTGCTTACGCCAACGTGCGCAAGTTCCATGCTGCTCAAGCCCAAGATGGTCGCTTGGTCGTAGAGACCATGCCTGGCGTGACCTGTTCACGGTTCGCGCGACCGATAGCGCGAGTTGGACTCTACGTGCCTGGAGGGACCGCCGTACTGCCCTCCACTGCCCTGATGCTTGGTGTTCCTGCCCAAGTAGCAGGTTGCCAGCAGATCGTGCTCGCAACACCTCCGCGTGCTGATGGAAGCGTGTCTCCCGAGGTCCTCTATGTCGCTCACCTGGTCGGCGCGCATGCGATCCTCAGGGCTGGTGGTGCCCAAGCTGTCGCTGCCATGGCCTATGGCACTGAAACATGTCCAAAAGTCGACAAAATCTTCGGTCCCGGAAATCAATGGGTGACCGCTGCAAAAATGTTCGTTCAGAACGATACGGTGGCGCTCGTGTCCATCGACATGCCAGCTGGCCCATCGGAGGTACTGGTGAGTTGCTTCCTGGAACGTCTACCGAGCGTGGTGCACGTCCCGCGTGCACCGCGTTCGTTGTTCTTGTAACGAATAACGAACGCGGGATTCTTCCACAGGTCATCGCTGATGAATCGTGTAACCCTGCGTTTGTTGCCGCCGATCTCCTTTCACAAGCCGAACACGGCGTCGACTCGCAAGTCGTCCTGGTGTCTTCATCCCTCTCGGACGCCAAGGTGAGGGAGATAGAAGAGGAGGTCGACAAGCAAGCGCATGCTTTGCCGCGAGTGGACATCGTGCGAGAGAGCGTGTCACGGAGTCTGATCGTCAAGACGTCTGGACCGGAAGAAGCACTAGAGTTTTCGAACGAGTACGCGCCGGAGCATCTTATCCTGCACTTGACAAACGCCTCTGATTGGGTGGAACACGTTGAGAATGCGGGGAGCGTGTTCGTAGGATCGTACACTCCCGAAAGGTTATTGTTTATCGTTTGCTCGGTTGGCACACGACTGATTTCGACTTGCAGTTGCGGAGACTACGCCTCTGGAACGAACCACACGCTTCCTACGAACGGATATGCTCGTCAGTTTAGTGGCGTGAACACCGCATCTTTCCAAAAGCACATCACTTCACAGGAAATCACTGCGGAGGGGTTGCAGAAGCTGGGACCGGTCGTTGTGACTTTGGCAGATTGCGAGGGGCTTCAGGCTCATGCGAACGCTGTTCGGATACGGTTGGCAAAACCATGAAAAATAAGAGCTTTGTAGACATGAATGCACCCAGTTCCAATTGCGATTACGAAGTGAGCTGCAAGGGTCCCTCTAAAGAAGTACTGGTAACATATGCATAGCGGTGGGTGAAGTCTAGGATCATCAAGATCTATTGTCCGTCACCAGTAGACAGCAACAAACACGGTGAAACTACGGAGTGGACGGACATGCTGATCTAGTTGGTTCGATAGAGTGCGCGTTTAGCGACCTTGACGATAAGTGGTGTATCGGGGAAGGCGAGATCTTCGAGGATTTGGGCATACTGAGAAAATATACAGGCATAAGCCAGGATAAAGCCATGTCAGCAGAAGAAACTCACAGGTGTTGGGACATCAGCGCCAGTGACCCGCTCGACAGGTGCATCAAGGTAGTCAAAGGCTTCGCTCTCAACTATCTGGGCGCATATTTCGCTTCCGACACCAAAGGCAGGGTAACCGCCTTCAACGATCATTAACCTGGAGAAGTGGTTAGATCGACCAAGCGGAGCGAATTTGAAACGACTTGCCGATTCGTCTTCTTAACTGACGTCTTGATGGTATCAATGTCGAGAGGGCGAATGCTACGGAGGTTGATGACCTCGGCTTTGATACCCTCTTTTGCAAGTATTTCTGCGGCCTCCATACTGTGCGAGACCATCTTACTGTGTGCGACGATGGTAACATCGGAACCTTCACGTTCGACTTTGGCCTTGCCGATGGGAAGGAGGAAGTTGTCGGACATGGCGTCGGCCGACATGGGGAAGGAGACACCGTACATCATTTCGTTCTCAAGGAAGACGACAGGGTTAGGGTCTCGGATAGCAGACTGAAGGATATGAATGAATAAACGTGTGGCAAGTGGAACAAGTGATGGACACGTACCTTGAGAAGACCTTTGCAGTCCTCGGCATTCCAAGGGCTGACGACCTTGAGACCAGGAACTGAGCCATACCAAGCAGCGTAATCCTGCGAATGTTGTGCGCCGACACCTGAGGCGGCACCGTTGGGACCACGGAAAACCACGGGGCACGGTACGTTTCCGCCAGACATGTAGTACGTTTTACCAGCAGAGTTGACGATTTGGTCGATGGCTTGCATTGCAAAGTTGAAGGTCATGAACTCGCAACTGCAAGGAGGTGAAGTCAGGAAGAGTAAGACGTCATCGAGTAGAGGACGCACACTGGTCGGAGACCGGCGAGTGCGGCACCAACGGCGATGCCTGCAAAACCCATTTCGGTAATGGGTGTGTCGACGACACGCTTGTCCCCGAACTTGTCCAAGAGGCCCTTCGTGATCTGAATTGAGGTGCAATGAGTCGTAGGCGTGAGTAGGGAAAGTCAAAAAGGTACCTTGTATGCGCCGTTGTAGCGGGCGACCTCCTCACCCAAAACGAAGACTGACTCGTCGCGCAACATTTCTTCCTCCATAGCCATGTTGAGAGCGTCTCGGACGGTCATCTGTGAGTGGCATGAGGAATAAAAAATTATAAATTGAGAGACATGCGGACCGAGTTCTCGGACTGAGTTGCATAGCTGCGAGCGAGAGCTGCTCTGCGCAGAGGTAATGAGGCAGCAGTGCGAGTGTTGGCGAGGCGAGAGAAAGCGGCGCGAAGAGCAGTGGCCATTATTGTGGTTGAAGGAGACGAAAGAAAGCGGGACCCGATCAACAATTTGTTCACGGAAGGAGACGGGAAAAGACTCCGATACTACGTAAATGTCTTACCCTGTCGTACTCGTCACCGGCGCATCCAAGTCAGACCCCTCTCTCTCTATGCGCATACACACAGCTGACTAGCCCTCTGACAGAGGTATCGGTCTCGCCGTCGTCAAGTCCCTCATAGAAGAGCTCGGTGTCCGCGTCGTCGCTCTCGCTCGCTCTACCACTCCCGAACTCTCACAGCTCATCGGCGCCCACCCCGACTCTCTTCTCTCCATCTCCTGTGACATGTGAGTCTGCGCCTTCCCGCCGTCGTGAGCCATATGCCGACACAGTGCACTCCACAGCACAGACGAGTCTGCCCAGGAGCGAGCATTCAGCCAGGCACGGGATCGTTTTGGTCCCGTCCTTGACGGCCTCATTCTCAATGCTGGCACGCTAGACCCCCTGACCCGCATCGACGACCCAGACGTCTCTCTCGACGCCTGGAAGCACCACTTTGATGTCAATTTCTTCTCGCTCGTCAGCACACTCAAGCTTGCCCTTCCGGCCTTGCGTGCGAGTCCCAACACCGGACGAGTGATATTCGTCAGCTCGGGCGCCGCCACGGGAAATATCCCAGGCTGGGCACCCTACAATGCAGGAAAGGCAGCCATGAACAGTTTGGCGAGGTACTTAACACATTCGTATTTCCTATCGGTCATGAGTGGCCTGATGGACCGCCCGACAGAACCTTGGCCAAAGAGGAGTCGACCATTGTTTCATTGGCGATCGCCCCAGGAAAAGTCGACACTGGCGTGCGTAGTCCACATTCGGTCTTTTCCCAGACCTGCCTGAGACCCGTTTCCAGATGCAGCAAACACTTCGGGCTACCGGTGCTCCTCACATGGATGTGTCCGACCACAAGATATTTTTGGATGCCCATCGAGATGGTACTTTGGTAAAGCCATCAGACGCTGGATATGTAATCGCGAATCTCTCCCTCCGTGCACCGATCACTTTAAGTGGTTCTTTTGTGCGTTACAACGATGAACATTGTAAAGAGTTTGGAAGGAAATGAATCAATCCATCCCCTCTTCTATCGGAACCGCGTGCGAAGCTCTCAACAGCCACCGAAAGAATCATCCAAGAAGTCGCCTCTGCCGTCAACCGTACCTTTATATTACTTTGCATCCTACAGGGACGCGTTGTCGCCAATCACTCCCATGACTCGCATACACGCGAACGCCGATAGCTCTGCATCACCCACCTCCACAAAGATCATAGATATACACCACCACGTGTTTCTCGATGCCCAGAAAAAAGCAAAGAAAAACATGCTGGTCGGTTGGGTCACTCCACCAGAAAACCTGCCCTGGCAGCCATCCACAGCCATATCGGACATGGACGCAATGGGCATACAAACCGCAATCCTTTCTCCACCCCCTGTCGCCTCCACCGACCGGACTGAAGTCAGGGCTATGAACATTCATCTGTCACGGCTCTGCGCAGCGCACCCTACAAGGTTTGGTTTTCTCGCCGGGCTTCCCACCCTGAGCGACGTACAAGGTTCAGTTGCCTTGAAGCCATCACAGGGATGAGTCGTGCTCCCTGACGCTTGTCCCCCTAGGTACACTCGGCGAAATCGCCTTTGCGATGGATCACTTGGGTGCCGACGGTCTCGCCATCATATCGTCTTACGGGATCGGAAACGCGGCCAGTAAGGAACAAGAGACCCTTCCGAGTCAACTCTATTCCATGGCATGCTCACACTGCGGTTTCTGATTATCGTTAGAGTACGTTGGTGACGATCTTTTCGATCCCATCTGGGACGAACTCGATAGGAGGCACGCCGTCGTCTTCCTTCACGGTGCACAGACACCTTCGTCAACGCCCTATCCTCATCCCTTCCTAGGGCTGCCCATCAGCGAGGCAAGTGTTCCTGTCGATCGGGCTCCATTCGTCCAAGCCAGATTATCGAAAACTCAACTTTGCACCACCAAAAAAGGTTCCGAATGAGACGTTCAAAGCGGCCGCTCATTTGGTCGTTTCGGGAAAGAGGCGACGTTTTCACAACGTCAAGATTGTCCTCGCCCATCTGGGAGGCAGTACGCCCTTTCTGGCCCCACGCGTGGCGGCCTTGTCACACTACATGGGGTGCCCGCTCACACCGGATGAGATCCTTCGAGATTTCAAAACGTTCTATTATGAAACCGCCCTCAGTTCACACCCCACGACCCTCGCCGCGATAGACGCTTCTGTGCCATTCGATCGTATTCTTTTTGGGAGCGACTATCCCGGTATTGTTTTTTTCCCCTTTACAGAAGGTTGATTTATATGTACTGATTGCACCTCGCATGTCCCATGTCAGCGGTCAGCACTACAACCTCGAAATGGTATACGAAACACTTGGAAGAACATTATGCAAGCGAACCACGCAAGCTGGATTGCATACTGCGAGATAATGCACTCGCCCTCTTCCCCAGGCTCCGGGCCCAGACCTCGGCCAAAGTTTCGTCATTTCGTCACCGACTAGACAATTAAAGGCAAGGGCCGCTGTTAGGGCTAGGCTTACACCATGCAACGTCCGATAGTAAAGCATGTATTGTGCGAGGTACAGACGTGACAGGATATGAGTAAAGAATAAATCGAGGGAATCTGTTCATATATTACCATTCGGGAAATGTCTGTTAGTTGTCTATACGCCGAGTCTGCCACAGCACAACACGCTTCAGTGACACGTCACGATGACACGGGCAACGCTCACCTTCGCTTACTATGTTCGTAAACAAGGTAAGAGATCGATACTGAAGGTACAACCTGTAAACGAGATGATAATGAGCCATGAGGTGCTTTCAGGCGCCAAGAAATGAAAACCTTGGCCAACGTCGGGAACAATCCGCGGTAAAATCCCCTCCACCCATCCCGCTGGTATGTTTTCTGGACGACATCCCAAATGCCCGTATAGCGTTGTGGATGTCCCGGTGAGCCCGAAGCTTGCAGTCGGGTGCGGACTAGGTTCAAGGGATAAACACTGATGGCTCCAACGCTCCCTGAAACGCTCCCGAAAGCGAGGAGAGCAAGGAAGCCAGGTTCTTCCGCCCCAGTAGAACGGATATATGTCAGCTTGAGAGCCTCATACGTGCTCATATCAATGGCAGAGTATCTATCAAAGGATGAAAAAACCGGCGTGATATTTCTGACTGACAACGTACGGAAAGACTCCAACAAGACCAATCTATAGTCGATTTAGGGGGGGAATGATGCAAAGTAAAGAAAGAAAGACTGACAGTTAGTCCGCGATAGAATGCCCTGAACTTGCCCAGTTGCCATACATGGCGTACTGCACTCGCCATACTTCGCTTCTGACCAGTGTTGCTCATCATTTGTGTCTACCAAGGACTCAGCAACGAAATAGAGGTCAAGGGGTGAACCCAACGCGAACCTTGAGCGTTTCGATCGGGTATATGCCTACGTCGCCATGAGCAAAAGCACACTATAACAGTTTGAAACTTACTGAGCTGACTCGACAATCCGCCAATACCGCCTGACAAAAAGCGACTAGTTCCACTTATGTCCCGGGAGTCCTCGACGTGATCCCAATACTGGGCAAAGGTGCGTTTCTGTCCCCAAGCGCTGAGTACTACTCGCCAATATGGACATGTGGAGCGAACGAACGGCTGTCTCGTATGCCATGAATTTTATGGCGGACTCTGGGAATATCTTCATCACAGAAAGTCCGTTTCCCGTCCAAAAGGCCAAGACGCCGCCTTCGGCGTATATACGCGCTACAGCACTACCGATGGCCTTCAGGCCGCCGACACTGGGTTTAGGGCTAACAGAAGCCCCTCCCATCTCAGGAACACGGGTGATCAAGAAAATTTTGAGACGGTCGAACGGAGCAGTACACGTCCTCGAAACTGGCAACGTGAAAACCGTCAACAGGCATCGCTCGCAATACAATAAATGTTCCAGCTTCACCTGCGCCAGCCATACCACCTGCCAGAAGAAACTTGACTGCCGTGTGACCTTGTAGCCAATCATGATGTTCCTCAGGCACCTCGTCATCGTCATCATCAGGCTCCCCCCAGTCGTGGTGAGCGGGAACTGGTGTTTCCGGAGGGACTCGAAGCGACGGCATCGGACTGGGTACGTCTTCAGATGCTAGGCTGACATCACCTTGCGTACGTCAAAGCAATTCATGGGTGGAGCACGAAAAAGGACAAGTGACAAGGGCGGCAAACCTTCCATCTTCATCCACGCGGGATCCCTTTCGTCAATTCCCATAAACCTCTTCACCTCGTAATACCGGTAGATCTCGGATGTCGACACCTTCCGAGGGAGCAGTAATAGGAAATCCCGAAAATGCCGGAAGTCGATAATATGAGCGTGGGGTGACTGCGTCAAAAAGGTAACGAATTCCTCTAAAGCAGTGGGAGAAAGGGTGATCCCTGGGGACACAATATTGAATACCGGTGGAGCGAGTAGCATCGAGGCCACCTACCGGCATCCTGCAGTGCAATCCGGAAATCCTCCGAGTCGAAGTGGCCATTTCCGTCTAGATCGAGCTCGTCGTGAAAGATCCTCCACAGCTCTGACATCCATCCCGTGAGTCAGGTACAGCAAGGTGATCTAGAATTTCAATAACCACTGACCGGCCTCCTTTGTTTCCGCATAATCCCGGAACTTCGGCCAGGGTATGTGGGTCGGCCGTTGACTGGAGATATGACCGCCACAACACCGCCGCAATAACTCGTCTTCATAGAGTCTCCGCATGTTCTCGGCATTTTCTGGCGTTAGTGACTCGCCAGGAGGGTTTTCGGGCATGGCCGCGGCGTCCGAGCCGCAGGAGTGCGCGCACGGCAGGCGGCGCCAAAGGTCGTGGAGTCGCCGTTCCCGGATTTCTGTCCCCTCATTCTCGCGATATTCAACGAGGCTTTGGGGGATAGGACGATAAGGTAAAGGGTCGGACCTGAGTGGTGGAATGAATGGGCGATCCCGGACGCCAGAAAGACATGCTTCGTAAAGTTCACGCCCTGTGGGATGGGGACCCGAAGAGCAACCGACGACCTCCGACATGGAATGAAAGGCTAAACTTGCGATTCCAATATATCAATCGCAGTCTCTTGTATGACAGGGAACGTCAAAAGGGCATCGTCAGCTGGAGCTGCCAGGTTCAACGAGGTTGTTAGAGTTTGAACTACATTGTTTGTGACCGCTTGCTACTACTACTAATAACTTACTTAATTACAACCACATGGCAAATACACATTAGCTAGGTAAAGTACGAGCCCATAATTTATGTAAATAGCCTCGCCGCTCGGCCTTGCCTTGCAATTTACAGCAAGAGGCGATAAACCCACCAGCGAACTTAGGCGTCGCCGTGGTCCAAGTACAATATGGCTTTGATACAATGCAGCTTCACAGTCCCGTGCGAAAACAGAAGAGATGCTACAACTAGCAACCATGCATGCGTCACCGACACAAGAATGCGGATACGACCAGCGATCCGATACGCCGCAATCCGTGCGCCAGCGCCAAGCGAAGCGTTCGGGACTTTGAGGGTTGCGACATAATTGGCGTGGATGCTTCATATCTGGGTCGCGGATGCTCTAGCGATGCGTCCCTCTTCGGAGGCTCCATCTTGATCGGTACCGCGTAATCAATACGGAAATTATTTTCGGGCCATTTCTCAGAGTACACCGTCGACGGCGGAGTAGTACGTGCCGGCGTATAACTCGACGTCAGGGTGGCAGACTCCGATGCGCCTCGCTTGTGGCTAGTACCCAAGGAACACTCGTACGTCGATAGTGACGAAGGAGGCGTAGGGAGCTTGCGTGGACCATAGAAGGGTCGCGTTGCCTCAGGCCTCACTACCAGTACTGATGGCTTTATTTCGCGAGTTTCCAGGACTGGGGGATCCTGTACCGGGATTTCAGGTAACGGGCGAGAAGCACGTGGTGGCGTTGGCAGTGGCGGGGGAGGTAGAGGCGGAGAAGGTAGAGGCGGAGCAGGCAGAGGCGGAGAAGACACCGGTGGGGTGGGCGCTGGTGGAGCGGGTAACGGTGGAGAGTGCCGTGACTGTCAAAAGTAATCAGCGATGTAAGGTGGGTGGAAATGCTGTAGGGCGACGCACAGTGTGCGTTATCGCAACTGGGGAATCACTCTGCGATATAGATTCAGCAGACCGCGATTTCTGACGTGGAAGCGGAGGTGTTGGTGGACGGTATTCCTACCGAAAGGTCAGTTCCGGCCGCTATTTCACCAGCAATTTACTCACCACTTGCGGCTTGCGTTTGCCTGCCTGCCGAGTCCAGGGTGTGGGAGAATGGGGTCGAGATATTGGATCACCATCAAAACTTTCCGATGGGGAAGGTGGAGTAAACGTGTAGCTCCTCGACGTCCCAAACTCCTGTGACTACTGTGAGCATTGCCGGATTGGTAACTTCGCTGAGCACCGCTGCCCACCGTGCTGGCCGGAGACTGCCGCAATGGCTCTGCTTCGCCATCGAGGTCAGTTGAAGGTCCCTCATGGGTCGAAAAATCAACTACTGTGTTAATGGTGGGCAGTGTGGACCGCCGTTCTCTGGAGACCGCTCTGCCGATCACGTCCTTCCAATCATCCGGGAGCTGCTTGGCATTGCATATGTATATGACGTGCGGCAGCATAACAACGATTGCTTACCGGTGGTCTGTCACCCTGTGCAAGGGGGGTCGATGATATCGAGTTGAGAGAAATTTGCCTGAAAGGGGCCCCAGGAGATGATGGTGGTGATGGCGGTGGTGAAGGAATAAATTTCGGGACTGGTTTCCTGTGGCTCATGGAGCGCACAGGCTCCACTTGCGACATGGCTGACGAAGCCTAGGGGTGGATCCCAAGAGTGGAGCGCGAGTAGGAATGAGCGCCAACCCGTAAAAGGATGGCTGGTGAGGATGGGGCGAGTGTTCGCTGGGAGCGCAGCCTGAGCTGGGTGGGACAGAGATGAGAAGAACGGCCTATTATAAAGGAGTAATGAATGGAAGGAGGTGAGTAGGCTCATATACGGAAGGGGGAGGGGCATGCATCAAGCGGTACACAGGCCGTAGTCATTGAGGGAACCTGCCTTGAGCTCAATAGCCACGTTGGGGCAGGATGCTCATGAACTGGACAGCACGACTCACCTCATGTTTTCCATAATTGCGGACAGCCGCGAGGTGGTCCATGATCACGACAAATGTGTACCTTTGAACTATAGAGCGGCCACCCTCTCGACTAGTACGTCACGCCATGGCAACCTCAGGCATGGATGGGTCCATTGCTTGGCCCGGGTCGAGAACTCGAGTCCATCCGTGTTTCAAGTTGTTGATACGCGACTCGTCAAACGGAGATCGCAATCTCCAGTGATGTGATCATCCTCGGCCCGATTTCGCTCTCGCAAGTTGCGCTGCATGCGAAGATGATCAAGCATTGCCTTCGAAGGAGTTCGCAAGGGCTGGCAACTTTATTGACTGGTGTGATATTCCGGATTTGGAAGCTTCTGTGGTACGAAACTTTGGTCGAACCGCCCCAGTCTACGGCCCTACGGCAACACCGCTTTGCCTATCATAGTGATGCCGCGGCCACACCTCCCAGGTTTCACTGCCCGGCCACCCATTGATCGCAGAGAGGCACACCTTTATACATCGCTCGGCACATCTTGAGATCGAGCGGATCGATATCGCAAAGTATGTATATACGCGTACAAATCATTGAAAGGCGTAAGATCAAGATGAATGAGTTCCAGGCCGTACGGAGCGCAACGCGAGTTCATTCGCTGGGTGGGTAATAACGTATTTATTAGGGGTATCTGGTCGTGGTGAGAAAGAGGGCACTGAGCGCGTTAGAGGTGCGTGAGAACATCATGCAGGGCATTACGGTAGATCAAATCAGATATGTCGTCGGTGAAATAGATACGGGAGCGCCGAGGCCCTGATATTAGGGCAAAGAAGCCTTTTCACCCACGAGGTCATCAAATCTTTGCTTGTCTTGGTTGCGTGATCGTGACTGCGTGTGCATCTTCGTCTTCCAGTCACGGACCCACCCAGATAAACGTTCGTTTCCGAAAGACTGCGGCGCAACCGAATGTGAGAGCGATTTCTTCGATATGAGGGTACGCAATCGATCTCGGGCTAAAATAGGTGCCAGGGACAAGATAGACAAGAACACGAGCTTTAGGATGATATCGGGAGAAGCCAGCAGGGAAGAAACGGTCTGGTGACCTGGCGAGGGAGCCGATGCGACTGTCTGAAGGATATCTCCGATCTGACAAGGGATCAGGACACACACTAAACTGAATCAACATGTCAGCTCATACCTGGCACGTGACCGCTGTCCACGGAAGGCCGCCAATGAACGAACCCAGGAAACAGTCGGTCAACGGTACACCGCAGACACCGCATGCAATGTTAATTCCCGACCAGGGTACAACACCAATGAGGCGCAGTATTGACAGACGAACCCAGGCCGGTGACCTCGGCGCCGAACCAGCGGCTAAGTCCGTCTCGCCCTCCAGTGCATTTCGCGTCATGTCAAGTGCACGCGGAAAAAGTCGGCTAAGAGTTGGGGCCAAGGGTGCACTGAGGGCAGTGGCAAGCACCGATCCAACGGTGGTCAAAAAAGTCAACAACAAGGTGGCCAATAGGGGATGGAACAGAGCCCCGGCGAGCACATTCTGCGAGAGTCAATCAGTCAAACGAGTTCCATTGACAAATCATCGACGTCAAAACTAACCCAGATGACGCTACCCGGTATGGACCAAGCATGTTTCCAGGACGCGGTGACAGCAAGCACACCGATAACATGCGCAAACGGGCCTGGGCCGAGCTGAGAATACCTCTGCAGTTCTTTACCGAGTTCAGCGAGTTCAGCAAGTGTCCGTGGCCACGTGACTGAAATGGGCAAGGAATAAAGCGACAAAAATACCAAGGCAGTAGACAGGGGAAAGAGAAGCATGACAAATAGGATCGGGGTATGCGCCTGACATAGAAAGGCGTCAGTTCGTGCCCGAGATCGAGAGAAGGGGGAACAGACCGCGGGGTAAAAGGGCCGCCAACGATGAAAAGTAGCATCAGCCTTGTCGTTCAGGGCGTCACCGAATGTGGACTGTGATGAGGCCGAAAGGGGAAGAACGAGGTCAAGGTCGCCCACGGAGCGTGGCGGTGAGGGGGAGTAGTCGGACGAATGCGACCTGGAGAGGTGAAGGAGTTCGAGACACTTTGCAACTATCAGGGAGAACATGGAAGACTGCGATGTCGTCAAGGAAGCAGAGGAAGGACTATCCACGAGGGAGCAGGGGCTGTCTGGTGTGTGTTCGGTGTGTTGTGTGGGGAGGACGAGAGAGGATGAACGACGTCTTCCGAGTGTGTTTATTGACAAGGCGGGGCGTACACACGTGGAATTGGCGCGACTTCGATTAGGAGGTGGAACGACCAGCTGTGCCATGACTCGTACGGAGGAGCTCAAGGGTATGTATAAGCTGGCAATGACGAGTTCAACAGATTCATTGGCAAAAACTTGGTCCACTACGTAATCGGCAGTTCGGCATTGACCAATCCATGACACAGACAATGACTCAGCAGCTGAGAAATCACAAATTAGTAACCTAGTGTGCCCTCCGACTCTCCTGGATCACAGCGCCGAGTTCCTCCAGCTTGCGCTTCGATCGCAATAGTGTACCAAGCTGTTGACACGTAGTGCCCGTCAGTCCTCCTGTGACACTCATCGCCGACCCACCCCATGAGCAAACTTACCCGCTTCTTGGTCAACTTGCGTGCCTTTTTGTCCTAAAAGACGGACCGTAAGCATCGCCCAGTCAGAGTCCTAAATCCACCGGACGCACTTTTGAGTTTCTCAGCAACTCCATTACTCGTCGTTCGTATGGAGAGAATCCCGCGACTTCGCGGACGACGGATCGCACGAACTGGGTTTTGGCCGATTGGATGCCTTTCCGCTGACTTGGGCGGGGAGTCTTGGGGAGGGCCGTTGTGGGATGGCCTTTGTTAGGGCCGTGACGAAGGTCTGATTTACAGAGAATCAGTAAAACTCCCCGTGCTGCGCCCTCCGACTCACTGCTGCGTGCCATTATCTTGATGAGGATGGCGTTTTGGCTAGAGCCTCACCCACATCCCATCCGACCGTGAGTATTGTGGCTGTGAAGTGGCTTGCAACTGTACAGTTTTTCTAAACATTACCCTAATTGGGTCCTCGAATATTTTATTTTATTTGAAATGTTTTACGGAGGTATTGTTACCTTAGTGAAGCTCCAAGGATATATATATTATTCGTAAACACCTCCATAGAAAAAAATAGAATGTGTATCATCGTCTAACTACTCTCACCCTCCCTAAACCGCTCGTACCCACGACAACGTCACCTTGACCCTTGGACACCGAACCAGAAACAGAAGTAGGCGATGTACGCGCAGAGGATGGCAGGTGGATCGGTGTCGGTGGCCGCAACAAATCGACGGACTGCTCACCTCGGACGAGATGCCTCCGCGCACCACCTTCCACCTCTTCTTCTTCCTCCTCTTCTTCGTCGTCGTCTTCCGCTGCCTCCTGTAGTCGATTATATCGTACACATGTCAACAAGGGATCCGAAAACACGCTTACCGGATCAAAGTCTTCCATTTGTTTATCAACCTCATCGTCTTCCTCTTCGACATCCCCATATTCCTCGTCGTCTATCCAACGTCCCCGCCAATCCACCATATCCAACTCATCCGGGCTCTGAGGCCTCAAACGTACCCACTGCATTCGTGGTCCAGACTTGGCGCGCTCGCTCACTTTGAATCCATATATTCGCGGCTCGTAGACACGCCCTTCGGGTCGCTTTTGTCCCCCATGGGGATTGGGATTGATAAAAGGCGTCCGCTGCGACGAGCTGTTACCAGAATCTGGAGACCGTCCAGGCGAGAGCGACGATTCCGTCGACGAAGTTGCTTTCCAAAACGGTGCAGGAGCGAGCTCGCGGTAGCTCTGGAAAAACAACTGTGGAAACGTGGTACCGAAGAACGCCCCTACATCCCTCAAACACGCGTCAGTTTCTCAGGAATCCGCAATGGAAAAACAAAAACCCAAACCATCGACCCCTTGGAATCGGCTGCTCGGGGGAGCGTATATATCGTTACAGTTTGGGCAGTAGAGTTTGACCGTGTCGATGCCAGGAAGATCGGAACGACCACACGGCACCACGTTGCATCCCACGCAATAGACCCGCGGGCAGACGCCAAATGCAGCGCTTTCGTACTTTTCCACCTACAAGGAACGTGAGATCGTGTAGAGAATGAGATTATGGAGCGGCAGAAGCCTGACCATGGACTGCAAGCCGGCTCGCGTCAGGATGAAGCGCTGATGCACGAGGCCGTATAAAAGCTCAGCGGAGGCTTCCACAATCGAAACGTCAGGGATTTTCGACGTGTCTTCGTCTGCCATCGACATCAATATGAGTGCAAAGTTCACATGGGTCGAGGGTTAACATGCCTGGCTCGACGTCCAAGACCATCTCCATCGCCTCCTTCCAGAAGGGGACCATGGTGTTCAGGCCCGTGAGGTTAAAGTCATCTTCGATAAAGTCCTCCGACACTTCGCAGAAGTACTCGTGGCCGGGCAAAGAACAAAACCAGCTGATCCACGTGAGCGTGGAAGTAGGCGTAGAAGATGCTGGTGAGGGCCGTGTGATGAGTGAAGTGAGTCGAGTGGTCATGTCGGGCATAAGACTCACTGTACCCTTCCTCTACTTCATCCATGACTTCGTCTGCCTCTCCAATCCCGCTTACGGCCTCCTCTTCGAGTTCGACCTGGTCCTGTGTACGAGACATGGACAAAGACAGCTCCACGGGCTCAAATCAGGCTGGCGTTCAATCACCCGCTGTTTCTCGATCGGGCAACCGTAGATAAATTTAAACTCCGACAAGTGCACCACCGAGTATGGTATGGTAGCTCTACGGTTCTGTGAAGCTGCACCTCAGCTGCTCGCTGACATGCCCCGCCCAGAAAGAGGTCCCCATGATCACCAGTAACAGCAGCTGCCCGACCACGAAGCTCAGAGTCACATAAAGCGATGCCTTCCACCCATCCAGTGCATCGACCTCTGCGGCAAACGTGCTCACCGTGGTAAGGCACCCGCAATACCCATCGCCCAGGCCCTGTAGTAAAGAACATGCATTAGGGGATATGGAAGACACGCCCTGTACAACGTGGAATGCGCCGAGAAGCGCGGTACCTAGCGCATTCGCGGTGAAAGTGCCCAACGGGAAGCGCTTGATTCGCGGGTTCAGATTCAGCGAAAGTAGATATCTCGTCAACGTTCCTGGGTAAGAGAACAGGAGGGCCGCAGTCGCTTGGTGTCGGTAATTGGCAGGCAAGCGGAAATATGCAGGGAAGGTGGCAGCGTATGTCAAGATTGATAAGACAGTGAGGCAGTAGCGCACGTTTCTCTTGGGTGGTCTCAGGGATGGGAGGTACGATGAGATCGAGCCGGAGATATACACTCCGAACATGAGAGAGGCCAGCGATAACAACAGGGTGACCCATGTCTTGGTGAGACCGTCTATAAACTTGAGACGTAATAAGAAGCAGGGAACTCGACCGGACGGAACAATACACACGTCTCTGAGTCCATCTCTATGAAATTGTCCAGAATTGACCCAAGAGTCGAATACGTCAACTTGCCAGCCAGAAAACGTGGTCAAGGAACCACAAAATCCTGTGAAACGACCACGGGTCAGCAAGACGGTGTGGTTGAGAGAAGCGCAGTCGATCTAACCGGTCGTAATGGCCGTATACAGCGGTCCATAGCTTGAAAAGACTACATTTTTGATCGCGGCCAAGAGATGGAAAAGGGCGCTCACAAGTTACCGATGGGAGTTTTCAAGCCAAGGGCAACTCCCATGATGAAACAGCCGGTCGCTTGGACGTAAGCCAACGGAAATATGCTCTGTCCATTATACGTCGTCAAAGCCTGTAGACCAAGTCTGGCAAGCACGCCGAGTATAGAAGCGGGCATGAGAAGGGCGAGGACGTGAACCGAGTAGGGCGAGTATATTTTCGTCGGGGGCAAACCTTCGACCTCATCTGGGGGACGGTCTATGGAGGCCAGAGAGCCCGCGCTGGTCACTGTACGGTGGCTAGCGATGATAGATCCAACATCGCGGTGACGTTCGGCTGGATCAGCCATGTCTGCTTGACCTGTCTTGTCACTCACTGGGAGCGTGCCCGAGTTCATTGGAGGCGAGTCGCCCATGGCGAGACGGTCCGAGTCGATGGTAGCTTCAACATCTAATGGTCACATGACCTGTCCCATTATCACTGCGGCACAGCGCCCGAGACAACAGCACTGTATATACCATCATCCACCCCAACCCGCCCAAGTCATGAGTAACATGGAGAGTCAGTGTATACCCATTCATCTTCCACACGTCCAAGTCTAACAACATCCGCAGAGACCCTGTTTCAACTCAAAGTTCGCACGTCGCCGTAATCCGTACCATCCGAGTTCCCCGCCTCTGACGTTATGATACGCACAGTTCACCGCCAAGACGCTGAACAGACAAGCAAAGAAGGCGCAAAAAGACGAGAATGCGGAGAAGTCGAGGTTGAAGAAGGTCCGTCCCCGTTGATATCGCGCGTTCGTCATTATTCAATGACGCTTCGGTGT
Organism: Leccinum fibrillosum; assembly: GCA_038091135.1. Taxonomy (NCBI): domain Eukaryota; kingdom Fungi; phylum Basidiomycota; class Agaricomycetes; order Boletales; family Boletaceae; genus Leccinum; species Leccinum fibrillosum. The sequence goes on along the minus strand of JBBPNI010000345.1, from coordinate 2,773 downwards.
TCCCGGACTTTTTCAACAGGCGCTGCAACAAGGCAACAACGACGGCGCTCGGATATACGCTTCTAATGCGATCCGAAAGAAATCAGAGTCTCTGAATCTGCTCCGTCTAGCTAGCCGCATCGATGCAGTCGCGAGCAGGGTGGAGACTGCCGTCACGATGAGACAGGTGACGGGCAACATGACGTCCGTCGTCAAAGGGATGGACAGAGCGATGGAAAGCATGAACTTGGAGAAGGTGCGTCACGGCAGATAGGAGCGTGCGCTTGAGAAATTGTTCATCCGTTTCCAAGATCTCCTTCGTCATGGACAAATTCGAGTCTCAATTCTCGGATTTGGACGTGCAGACGTCCTACATGGAAGACGCAATGTCCAGCACGACGGCCGTCTCTACACCCCAAGATCAGATAGATCAGCTTATGCGGCAGACGGCGGAAGAAGCAAACATAGAGATGCAACACGACCTCGCTGCCAAGAACATCTCTGGCGTCGTTCCCGATCTTGCCAAAGGCGAGACGATCGGCGAGGAGGATGCTAAGCTAGTGGAAAGACTGAGAGCCCTTCGACCTGCAACATAGACTCGGCGTGTTTAATACCAGTATCCATCCAAGCATGTACTCTTACTACCTTGTTTACAATCGTCACTTCTTCCGAGCACAAGATTGACATTAATGAACGGTGCGAGGCTCCAGGTTGGCCTGCTATACAAGTATGACTGATCATGAAGACAAGGAGTGACGTGACTTACTACTATCAAAGGTTATATGTAGCGAGCAATAAAAAAGCAATACGAGCATGAAAGCCAAGATGAAACTATAGATAGCGAAAAATTACGGGCAACCAACGTCCAAGAACGAATGTAAGCCACAAAAATGTGTACGCCAAAGATATCATGGGTATCACCCACTGTGATTCTCGACAAAGCTTGTAAACTCAGACATGAGCATGTTTCTCTCTCGCTCACTGAGACCGGATTCCGTGAGGAGTCTCTCAACACGGGTTAGCAGCCCAGTGGGTCCCTCGAGCGGGATGATGTGGGCGTCAAAGCGATGGACGTCTAAACAACACACAGACGTTAGGTCGACGAGAGGCACAAGACTAAGCCAAGGGCCTCACATTTTTTGAAAGTTTGGAATCGGGGCTGGGTTAGTAGACTTTCAAACACCTTGGTGACGTCCAGCCCGTCTGTATTGTTTTTCTCTTGCTTTGCCTTTTCCCGTGAGAGGATTAATCCCGGCATGAGAACTTCTTCACGTAGACGCGAAGGTGCCCAGGAGAGGCCCAGACCAAGATCGAGGGAACGCCCTTTCCCTTTGGATCGTCCGTTACGTTTTGCATAGCCTGGATCAACATAATCCGAGGTGTTGTAGCTTTGGGTCCGCGAATGCTTCGCTCGGGCATCAAAGGCGTTGTTCGGCAGAGTTGCCGTCTGCGACTGAGCAAGACCAGACAAGAGTCCAGAGAGGTCGTTTTGATTTGGTCCGCTTGTCAAATTGAGGGTTCGAGGGTTCGGAGAATTAGGGACGGAAGCAGGATGCTCAAAGGCAAGCGTTCCATGCGACGTGCGTAGAACATGCCTGCCCGACACGCGACCCCAACTCGAGGATTGTCCTGCCGGTGGGGTATTACCAGTAGTACCTTTGCCGGTCGACTTTGTCTGGAGGGATACGGACGAAAAGGACATGACCGATACATCTGCCGTATGACCAAGCCCTGATTGAGACAATATGGATGATTGTCCGGAATCCTGCGGGATAAAGCGGGAGTTTCCGCCTCGCGAGTCATTCGAGATGGTCCGCTCTAATGAGTGGAGACTAGATTTTGCATGGGACGTGTTATCCTTGGAGCCCTGCCTGTTGAGCGCAGAAACTGGGCGCTCAAAGTCAAAGCTACCAAGTTTACTACGATGGTTTGTCATGCTGCGTGCGAGGCTGGCGATGTGTGTAGAAGCAGCGGCTGCCCGCCTGTCGGATTTCTGCGTGTTGCCGTCCTTTGGTTTGCGCGAATCTTTTCCGCCAAAGAATCGGGGGGCGAATCGACTTTTTGACGAAGCGGGTTGGTGTGGAATATCTCCGTGAGAATTGGAGGATGAGACAAGGACCTGTTCTTGGTGGGCTATGGTGACTGTCTTGCCTTTGGCGGTGCCAGGCTTTCCGCCGGGATCTACTGCAGGCAGACTAGTGCTCTGCATCGAGGGGGAGTCCAACTCTCCGGGTCGCTGCGGGGTAGGTGGGGTATGGATGATGCGGGGTACCGAGGGTATGGGATGTGGTGCGAGAAGGGAAGGTTGATCATTCTCGTCCTCAATGGTGGAATATACGGTAGAAAGATGTGTGAAAACGGAATGACCTGCGAGTTGGGACGGAAGGTGATTACGATATATAGGAGAAGGATCTGCGGGGAGAGATTTGGAAATAAAATTAACGGAGGAACGAGAGTCGGGAAGAAGGGAATCCGAGTTTGGAAACAGTCTTTCTCTTTCCTTGCCTTTATTGCGGCCTCCGCCGTCGGGAAGAATATGAGTAGATTTGGGGACATTCCGATGTGAGGGTTCTTCTGGAAGAGCAACGGCACTATCGTGTGGCGGACGTTCTGAAGCGACCGAGTGTCTTCTACCATGTGAGCGAGGGGGTGGAGCGGTGAGTGGGTGAGGGAGAGGCAAATGGCCCGAAGATGATTTTGGTGTGCTGCGCTGAGAGCTGCCTAGACCGAATGATCTGCGACGGGGGCTGGCGGACAAAGGCAGTGGACTGGAGGGGACAGGGATGGAATAGGG
>JBBPNI010000344.1:0-25415 GCA_038091135.1 Leccinum fibrillosum | reverse complement strand
GTTTCTGAACTCGCTGCGCGCAACTCATTTTCGTCCCGTTCGATGCACAAGAAATATCTCTCGAAAAATCGTGTCTCCTCGGCAACCGCAACTCGAGTGGACACGGTGGTCCGATCGATTCTGCCCTTCCTGAAGTCATCAAGGGATCTGATACAACCTTCCTCGAATGCGGGTCGCGACTCGAAGACGAGCGTTCCTACTAAACCCCCTAAGTGTCGAGAGGAAGAAGCGGTGGTGTCTGAATTACCCCCAGTGGGAGGGATCGAATGGTATACTAGATGATGGTCTAGTTGAACAGCGCACGATTCGTCGAGCACTCGTCCTCCACTTATGGCCCTACGGGCCCCATGCAGTGGCATGCACATCATAAGAATCATTTTCTTATGTAATAATCATCAAGTACCTTGATCAAAAGACCTTTCAACGGCACTTACAAAATTTTATGCCGTCCCCAGTCAATCTAGACGATTATGTCAATGGTGACCTTCAACGATTGCGGTGAGCGGGTTGCTACCCTACTAGACCATGCCCTGATTGTTTTCCTGTCACCGTCTCGTCTTTCGATGACGACGACTCGGACGAATTCTTCACCTAGCATCCTGTGACCTTTAACATCGATATCCTCCGCTCGCTTACGTCACCCTCACCTATTCCGTGCCAAAACGATTCCCGAACACGTCGGAAATGGCACATCCAATGATGCTGCCAGCACCCTTCTCTTGTCAATCATGCAACACCATCAACCCTCCCACGGAGTTGTCAACACCGACGAGGGTGTCTTCCCCTTGAACACCTCCAGGGCCTAACCTCGTCGACACTCGTTAACAGCTCTCGCCGCCCAACAGACCTCGTTAGCTACAACCACGGTCCGTCCCCCAGGCCTCAACGTTTCAACCCTTACGTGAACTGCCCGTCAATACCCTCTGAGTTACCCAAGTGTCCTCACGGCTGCCAGTGGCGAAGCCGTCGCCCCAGGCGACTCACTCAATGCATTCGACCTGATTATCTTTTGTGCGCGGGCCTATGGCACACCTCGCCCTCGTCCATTTGCGACGGTGTCGTGTTTGATCCAAAGCTGGCGGAAAGCCAAATATATTGAATTTGAAAACCTTCGTGTGCCAGGGATAATGCATAATGAGCCACTCACCATCATGGGCAAATGGCTACATATCATATTAGTTAAATGCTCTTGTTAACTGCATTGAGGCAATTGTCAAAAGATGGTACACTCTATACGGAATCCAGAGAAACGGTCTGACCTCCCTGATCAGAGCGATGTCTCCGCCATCGTCGACACCGATATGACATCGGTACTGCATCTCAGGCCTCAGGCCTCAGGCGTCAACGCTATCATTAGCAGTAAGGCCGGGTCGAACAGCGTTGGCGAGAGCCATTATGCCTTTAAGTCCTTGAGCAGTCGAGTAGTACCAGGTTCTGCTGTTTTGTTCATGACCACTCTCCTGCCCCTCTTGGTGCGCAGTTCTGTGCAGTTCATTCCCATGCTTGAGCTTCACCATTAGCGACATTGACATCACATTGAAGTGACATCACAAGTACTTAGCTCTGGTTGCGACCGCGAGCGGGGGCGTATAAAAAGGAGAATATACAGAACCAGAATCAACGAAAGATTCGTTACCGGTCGATCAGGGATGCCCATCCAAGCGCAGGGGGAGAGGGAGCGAAGGCGAGACAGACGAATACATGGGTTAACAGACATCTATGCGTTTGACGAACGCACCTCATTGTATAAAGTGAATACTGAGTAATCCTTGTAACAGTAGTCCCTTCCAGCCTTTTTCATAGCTTGCTTTCAGATTTCAAGCTCCGCACCCTCTTCCAACACGACCACACGTTTTCCCATCCGCGCACACTGGAGCGCATACCACGGTGGAACACCTTCAAGACCGAAGCACAATCTTTCAGGGTATGATTCGGACATCCCCAGGCCCAGCCCTCTTGCATGGTAGCGAGGCAATCGATGCAGATGATCATTTTGCGAAATCTTCGCCATGTCTTCTTGCAGATAGAACTCCCATCTCCTCCGAGTCATCTCTCTCCATGGACCTTCCCCCTTCCTCCCCGCTCCTTCCTTCTTCTTCTCCTAGCGCTAACACCGCCTCCGTTTTCTCCGATGTTTCTGAACATAAACAACAATTGAAGGGGGGTGCTTACAGGCTCCACAGTCCATCAAGAGGATGGACCCCTTATCGCCGACCAGTCGCTATCCTGGCGCATGCTCTAGAGCTACGTTTCACTGAGAATACACTGCGGCCCGGAGGAGATGGGCTACCTCTCGACGAGGTTAAGAAGGTATTATCACGAATATCTTCGTCGTTGATGCAAGTAACATTGTCACAGGGTCAGTCGCTTTTCAGCGCGGGCCTGAAACGGCTACCCAATAAGGCTCTTGAACATGCCATTCTGATGAAGCATGCAAGCCGGGAGACCAGGCGTTTTCGCGCCTTGGCCTCGGCGTGGGAGTTGAAAGAGGCTCGGCACTACTGCAGCTACCTCACCACTGAACACGAAGTTCACAAGATCGATTTTTCCAGAGATATAGCTGGTTTAGAAACCCTCATACGATTCCGACACGAGACATACCAAGAAGAACTGCAGTCGATGGCAAGTGCGAACGCTCAGCTCGACACCCTCGAAGCAGAAGTCGAATCACGCATTGGCACTGGTTCACCTGAACCCCCTGGCTCTGCGTCCCCCAATCATGGAGACCTCGAGGAAGATTCCCTTCCCGTCTCCCCTTCAGGTGATCTCCTTCCAGTTGCTTCTGATGATGAAGACGACGCTATCTGGTGAGGAGCAGGAGGAATGTCTGTGTGACTTTTTTTTCATGACAAGTACATATGTCCATATGTCACAATGCCTCAGACTCGCTAGCATTATGTGTTTCTCTTCAGCTATGTTCATGTTACAACTCAAATTGTTGGCCGCATATTGTTGTACTCGATAGCATGCCTGGATACCATTTTGGATAATGTTGTTGTTCTCAAACTATAGTGTCGTTTGCAATATTCACAGTTTATTCGAATTGTACCAGCGGCCGCCATTGTATCCTGAACACTGCAAAAAGTAAATCGACTAATTCAGAGCGTTCAAGACGCGGCTAGTTGGCGGCGAGGACGCGACACATCAGCGTCATTTTTCTGTTAATCAGCGTCTTTGCGTGACGCTGATGTACTCATTTTGTCTATTAGAAAACAGCGTCGAGGATGCTGGTTCGCAGCATCCCCACGGCTCATTCGCAGCGTCCCCACAGTTCATTTGTAGCGTCCCCACAGCTCATTTGTAACGTCCGAAATAGTACCAGTAAAAATTCGGGTCCCTTTGTGGTCCCCAAAAAATCCCGCCATCTTCAAGCTATTGAAGCTGGTGTGATGCGGTTGCACAATTTGTAGATTGAAACAAAAAAAAAAGTGCCCAATACGGGGATTGAACTCGCTTCTGGGCTCCAGGATACATACAGAGTGATGCATCTGACGTGTCCGTACCGGTAGACTACATGACCGATAAAATAGTTGCTCAATGATCAAATATGAATAGCTCTGAAAAGACTTTAACAAATTTTCATGCTTCCGAAAACATTTTCCATCGGCAGATCACAAGCATCACTGTGATGCCTCAATTACAGGACGCTCAAGATGAGCGTCACGAATCAGCGTCACGTCCAGGCTGACGCTCAGAATCAGCGTCGGTCCGATGACGCTGATTTCACGCGTCCCTTGAATCAGCGTCACGGCCGGTTATTTTGCACACATCAGCGTCTCAGACGCTCTGAATTAGTCGATTTACTTTTTGCAGTGCATCGTCTTATCGTTTTCCTTTTCATCTCGTTGTTGTTCCCCTCGCTATAGCGTCGTTCGTCTCCCTGCCGTCCTCGTCGTGTCATCTTCGTTGTCCCTCTGCCACAGTGTCATTGAGTCGTCATCATCGTCCTCTCTATGGTTTTTGCACGGGTACAGGTTACCGGTGCGGATAAGGGTAAGGGCGCGCGGGTACGGGTGCTGGTCGGACTGCCATTGAAACCCACGGTACCCATCAAGTACCCGCCCGTCATCGTTGTCGTCCCATTGTGGCACATCGTAGGAGCGTCGTGTGTCATTGTCCTCTCGTGGCACGGTGCCGTGCATCAAGAAAGATGTCAACTGGACTTTCGGCAAACACTGGGGTTTCACTTTCCCACGATTTATGGTGCGATATAAAATATGATGGCGGAAATGCGTACATCGAGGACGCTATATTGTCATTGGGGGTGTATTACCCGCTGCGTACGTCATTGAAGTAGTCGTTCCGGTTGGTGCGCGCGCGATAAGCAAGGTTTCGCACAACACAACAAAACATTTCAGTGAAAGCGGCAATTTCCGGTAAGACAGGGGTTGCACTTTCTCACGAATTTCACACCCGAGAGAAACCTTGTCAAGCAAGGTGATATGATCTTCGACCTCAACTGAGGTCAGGCAGCCTTTCGTCCCTGCAGTACTTATGGCATTTCATATCAATTCCTTGCTCTGCCAGCAAAGCGTTTGCCAGTCATGAACTAATGAGTAACGGTAGCCAGCGAACTGTATAGCTTTTTAGGAGTAGTCCGAGTCGGAGCTGGAATCGATCCTTGCCCGAGACTTCACATCTTCCCCTGCCACCTGGCTTGATCTGCTAGACTGCCTCCGCTTCGATCATTGACACATTCAGCTGGTTCTTGAATCTCAATGTTCTCGTATTGTATCAAAGTCTCCGCTCTACTTACGTCGCATACAGCACCTGGGTCACGGTCACGGATCTTCCTCGACATTTGGTAACACTGCCCATCTTGTCAGCGAGCCTACTCAGATCGTCAAGTTGTTTTGGCTAACGTTGAGCGAGCGTTGGGGTGTAATATGGCGATTAGCTGACGTAGTTTCGGTGGTGGCAACAGCATCAATTCAAGTGACTCGAGGTGTTCCGAGCAATGGCTGTTCCCAGTGGCGACAGGCTCGGTGACTGCCAGTCGGAACTGGCTTCTCTTCCCTGAGCGGTATAGCGTCTGTCGTATCACCGCTGTCAACAACATATTCTTCCGCGAGTTTACTTAAAGTTAGCAGGCACTGACCCGGGGCCCGGGCATGTGATACCAAATGAAGTGTCCGATCCGTCGGGTCTGAACTTATCCATCGGATATCATCGTTCCTTGGCATTCGGCGAAGCTGGGGATCCGGGCCTGCCAGTGCGTCATCCTTCAAGGGTGGGTTCGTTCAGTAGCCAATCTGATTTATTGAACAAGAGCTTGAGCGTTGTCGCAGCGGTGCATGCCGGTCCCAGCAGGACCGCGACTCAGGCGACCCATTGACACCTGCGTAAACGACCAGACTGAGCTAGGCTGAGTCGGAGAAATATAATTATTGAATGGTTAGACAGATTAAATTACGAACCTCAGGCTGAACATTGTTCCAAACATGATTTCCAGGACTTAAGTTTAGGTTCAACCTTAATTTGTCTAACCCCGAAGTTGTGAGTATTTCAAGTTACTACTACAGTCATCATGATGCGCCGCATGTCGCCGCGCTTCTATCATCAGTGACCGGTTGACCACCAATCCTAGTCTATTTATAACACTGGGCCGCAAAACGACCACGTACATGATCATATCGGTTCACGATTTATGACAGCCAACTTCAACTTCAACGGATTTTATGCGACGTCAAGACGAGTCGAATCTCCGGCAATCCTTGGCTTGGTAGGCTTGCTTTGTTAAAACAGTCGGCCAACTCGTATCATCACAGAGAGCTGCGTTAATGACCAGATAAGCTTGGGAACTCGAAGAGCATGGCTGAGCATTCAGAACAGCACTGACAGGTGCCGCAGTCGCTAGCACACTGTTTCTGACCCATATCAAGTTGTTCATACTAATTTTTTTATGAGTGGTCACCCTCTATTAGCCATCACGAGATCCCTGTGTTGCGATGCCGTCGCAAGATACTCATTTGAACTTGAAGCTCCTAACTTTGTTTAGCAAAAAGTACTGCGGGCACCCGAACAATGGCTTTGCAGAGTACATATATCACCTCATTTGGATATTTGGCCATGCAGGCCCATCCTTCCATTACCCATTCAACCCCGCATATAAAAAGGTGAAGCCTGGTTTCCGACTTGGAACAGCCTTGTTAAACCAAAGAGATGGAGTGGCCCACTTCTACTGCTCGATTGGCGGTGCTTGTCCCTCTCGCGGTCGTTACTGTCGATATTATTCGGCGCATTATTCAGACACGCAGCGAGAGAAATGGGTATCCTCTTCCTCCTGGCCCTACCCCGCTCCCTATTATCGGAAACGCTCTCTCTGTCGGTGACGAACCGTGGCTGACCTATACCGATTGGAAGGCAAAATATGGTGAGTGTCATGCTCATTGCTGAGTTGGTAATGCATAATTGACTCTGACGTTGCCCAGGCGATATAATGTACCTTCGACTCTTTGATACAGACGTGATCGTCTTGAACTCACCCTCTGTGGCAATTGAGCTCCTCGACAAGCGATCCCAGATATACTCTGATCGACCTTTCATCGCGACTGTTGACCCGTGAGTAGACCTTTAACATGTACTGCCAGGAACTCAAATTATCTCTGAAAGCTTTGGTCATGATTGTAACTTTGCTTTCGCGCAGTACGGTGAATATTGGAGGCTGTGCCGGAGAATATTTCATCAGACGTTCCGCGCCGAAGCTGCACTCGTCTTCCGTCCCATGCAGCTTCACAGGGCGCGTCGGATGATCATAAACATAATCGATGACCACGAACAGTGGCCAACTCATTTTGCGACGTAAGAAGTTGTGCACTTTGGTTCATTCGTTGATAACCCGAATTCATCCAGATTTGCATCCGCGGTGGCAATGAATGCAGTTTATGACTACGAACCGAATCCTCGCAATGACCCCATAGTGTCCATTATAGAGAAATTCCTTCATATTTCCATCCCGAATATTACTATCGAGAACGCAGTCCTCCTCAAGGTTTTCCCTTTCTGTGAGTGCTCTCCATCGATATTGAGTACATGCATGTAATCAAGATTTCTGGCGTCAGTGCTGCATGTTCCAGACTGGTTCCCTGGATCGTGGATCAAACGCGAAGCAAAACAGGCATACGAGTGGAGGAACATGATGATCGATATGCCATATCAATACATTCAGAAGCGCATGGTAAGCTTTGCGTGAACTAAACCGATGATGATAGTGACATTGTTATTATTGCGACAGGAATCTGGGGACCACACGCCCTCTGCAATGGTAGCAGATCACACCGCTCGGTTAGAGAAACTCGACGATTCCTATCGTTCTGTTTACGAAACGGCTCTCAAACATACCTCTGCGGCTGCCATCATCGGTAAGCATCTCAATAACACAAACGAAGGCACGCGTCATTAATCGCCATTCTGGGCCTGTATAGGTTCTACTGTGACGGTATGTGATAGATTCATGTGTTCCTGGCGCATCTCTTACGAGAAACACAGACGAGCTCGACGTTGATGGTGTTCACGCTCGCTATGGTAGAGCACCCGCATGTGTGCAAACGCGCTCAGGCAGAAATAGATACTATCGTCGGGCGCGACAGACTTCCCGATTTTGATCAAAGATCGCAGTTGCCGTACATTGATGCGATCATACGAGAGGTGTCGAGATGGAAGCCAGTTGGACCTTTAGGTGCGTGCTCGGGAGTCGTAAACAAGCAACCCATTCGGAGATGTTCCTAATTTCTTGAAGGTATTCCGCACGGGACGACTACCAGCGATGTTTACAATGGTTATTACATTCCGAAAGGTATGTCTGCAGTGCTTCCTGCTCGTCCGCGTGGGTTAGTAAATGTTCCCATTAGGGGCAACCATCCTCCGAAATGTTTGGTACGTTCTTCATTGTACCCGCGTGCACAGCACACATTTATTGTTGTTCCACTTTCACCCAGGGCGATGTCTCGTGATCCAGTTCGGTATCCAGACCCGGAGAAATTCCTGCCCGAGAGATTCTTGGATGCAGACGGGATGTTGACGGATGATGATCCTGCGCAGTACATCTTTGGGTTTGGGAGACGAATCTGTCCAGGTGCGTGGATGCAAATACAGGAATCTCGGTCCGAGTATTCGCTCAAGCTCGTTTGTTTCTTTTCATTTCCAGGCCGACACACTGCGGACGCGTCCCTGTGGAGTGGCATTGCGACGATGTTGGCCACGCTTGACTTCAATTTGGCCAAGGATGAGAACGGAAAGGACATCACCTTCACGGCTACGTTCACGCATGGTGTGACGCTGTGAGTCTACTAGTCACTTTGTGAATCTGTGACCTCTTGCTGAATCACAACAGACAACCTAATCCGTTCCCCTGTGCGCTGACCCCTCGTGCGCATATCAACAAGGAGTATCTGGAGCGTGTACTGTCGAAGTGAAGTATAGAGACGGGTATGCGAAAGGCCTGTATATACAATCAAAGATCAACTTGAAAGAATTGAGCACCGTGTTTTCCTATTTGACTATCCGCTGCGATTGTCGTCAACGAGAATGCCTTTCTCTTCCTTGACCTTGAATAACCTATATCATGTGAGGTTATATATATACTTCACAAGTGGCCCATCAGCAAACTTCACCGCCCAGATATGATGTCGGTGTGAATCCGCAGCGATGCCTCAGGGATTTGTCAAATGCAAGTTGCGAGGTTAATGTTCATTCCCGCGTCCGACGGCCCGTTCGGAAATCCGCATCAGAGCATTGAACTGGGGAGGAGGAGGAAAAGGACGACTCACTCCTCCGTTATAAGCGGCATCGCAGTGCGCTGTGTTGGCAGCGGAAGGTGACTGCATACCATTCGCTCCTCATCTTCTAAGCATGCGCGGCAACTCGTCTGCGAATATGTAGACAGCCTGAGGTGGATCAGAAGTGTACCGTGGAAGATGAGATAAAGCAGGAAGCATGTTGGGTGCAGGCTGTGCTCGGATACGCCCGAAATTTCAAGTGGTCAGCTGTTTTAGGAAATATGCTGTGCTTGATAAGGCTGCATCATTCGACGAGCACTAGCAGCTACACAGCGCTCTCGCTCGGCACGATCGTGTCCAGCTTCAAATGGCCGGAAAGCCGGAAAGCCATCCTTTCTCATGCAATCATACTTCTCTCGCACAAGGCCGCTGAGCGGCACTTTCGGATCAGCATTCGTCACGCACTGCGAACGGTCGTAATGCCACTGCCGTCACACCATACAACGTACACCATACAACGTACAGGGATCAAAGACAAGGGAGGACATACCGGCATTCCGAAATGATTGTCGTCTTCGAGGATCGTGATCGCCAGCTTGACGATCAAAAAAGCGCTTCTGTGCAGGCAGAGCCTGGGATCCTAGGATTCTATATCAGAGCCAGAGGATGTTGAACGTTGAATCACCATTTCATCGTAGGAACCCGGCGACGCTTCACCGTGCTGTTCTGCACCGCCATGCACGGCAACGTAACATACTTCCGAAGATGTCATGAAGTAGGATCGATGAGCAACCGATGATCGATACGGTCCCCGGTCCCGGACATCGTTGCATTAATGCTGATGACACAACAAAAATGGTAAATGGTGATTACGGTGCTGGTATTGACCATGGAACTGGCGGTAGATAAGTACATGTAAAGTGCTACATTTCGAGTCTTCAAATAAGCTTTAAGAGTCATTGCATCCTTGACCGGATCATTGCCGTGTAAAAATGCAATTTGAAATCACGAGTCGTTGAAGCGTCTTTCGTTTTTCTTTTTTTTTTGGCTCCTCGACACTCTATCAATCAGCCTTCTCCCGCGCCTTCCGGCAACATGGCGCCCAATGGCATGGCTACAGCAGCTGCAAGCGTCAGGACGACGTAAACCCCATACCCTCCCAAGAAATTGTTTTGGATCGAGTACGCAAATAACGACGACGCCGATGCAGGTCCAATGGCACGAACGATCGATGCAGTTGCCTGTGCAACACCATTGAGCGCACCAAGACTTCGCCGGTTCGGCGCAGCAGCCGTGATGAACATCATGATGCAGCCTAAGATGACAATGTCGGTGTTGGAGCATCAATGGATAGAGAGTAGTAACCCACCAAACGCCATGTCCATGACCATTGTTAATGCGAGTTGACAGAAAAGCACAACCCAGACAAGCCAGATAACTCCCCACTGCCGGGTGATCCAACTGATGATAGGGAAGAGACTGAAGAGTGGGATGAAACAAAGGTGACCAAGGCGGAATAACTTTTTGGGTCCTAGCCAGTTTACGAATGGAGCAAAGCACAGCACCTGGAAGACGCCATTAAATAAGCCAAAGCAGGCCATCCAGAGTCCGATCTTCATGGGAGTGAATCCTAAGCCTCCGTACTCGATTGGCGTGGAGTAGAAAAGAGGCTGGAGTGAGAACAGTGATATTTCGAGGACAGCAAGCATCCCATAGTTTGCTACGATTGAACTCCTGCGTGAATCAAGTAGTTTTCTCAGAGGCACTGGCGCATCTGAATCCGCTTGCTCAATTGTGGCGTAGCCGATTTCGTGGCCGCCGGCTTCCCTATCAACTGAAGAATCCTGCCTCTCCGGTGCGACGCGACGGGGCAGTGTCTTGGTAACTGTTAGCTATTGATGGCGATGTCAGCATGGTCGAACCACTCACTTCTTCGAGAAAAAACAAAACGGCCCCAAAGGTCAGAAACGAGAACCCAGCAACGACACCACATGGTAAGAAATATGGGAATTCTGCCCAAAACGGAGAACTGAATAACCAAGGAAAATTGTCCCCTGGTCGGGAAAGTGTACCGCCGATGGCTGGACTGTCGATGGATGGTGAAACTAAGGTGGCATGAGTCGAGTTATCACACATACCCAAGTGTCATTCCCAGGGACCAGGCCATAGGCATCATGGCGACACCCTGGGCCACATTGGAGGAGTCAGTCAGTTCCCCAAGTACGCTCTTCATGACACCGACGTTGCCATTCAGAGCACCAGTGATGCAACGGCTGCGGGCCGGGCGGGTGTGAGATCGAACGCCGAATATAATTGATAGAGCATACCTTAAAACCAGTCCGATAAAGGTTCGCGAGAGACCGAAGCAAAACATGGAGACGGATAGACCAAATATACCCAACAGAAGTATAGGCTTACGACCAATACGGTCGGATGTCCGACTCCATTGTAAGACTGTCAAAGCCTGTGTGACAAAGAAGAGCGATTCCTAACTCATACTGCATCAACATGCGAACAGGGTGTGAAGATTCTTGGTGTCTTTACGTACGATCATTCCTGCATAATATCCTGGACAGCGGTGCTTAAGGGTGGGCCGGACATTGAGAGGGCAAGTGTGACTCACCGACCTTTGCTTCGTCTCCGCCTGTGATGTCCATCTCACGAATGAGCTAGACGAACGAGTGTCAACACAGTATCCAATGGCGAAGTGCAAACTTTACTTGGTTAATGAATGGATAAATGCACTGCGATGCAATAGGTTCGATCAAGATAGCGAGGAGGAGAACACCGATCTGGAGCCTTGGCAAAGGGGTCGGTTTCTTGGGCTTGTTCCCTTTGCTTGCATCGGACAGCAGAGGAGCTTGCTCGTCGCTAGTGGAATGAGTGCGCGAGACAGCCATACCGAAGCAAGAAAATTCGGAGGAAAGGAAGTAAAAAGTTGACCGTCGTACGAGAGCGCCGACGCCAAAAATTTATAAGGCTTCCTTCCCTTGGCTGTCCCATGACGGCAGTGCACAATCGCACCTGGAGTCGCAAAGAGAACGCTATTCCCCTAAAAAGAAATTGTTACCAAACGATTTTAACACCCATTATGATCGTGGGTATCATATTGACATATCAATGACATCCTCTGCGAGCTCCATTCCATTCCGGCATAGTACACTATCCTTATTTTGTCTAAATACCTCCCCCATTTCATAGATTCGTGACGGCCTAAATTTAGCCGAGAGACTGTGATTGTGCTCAACTACCGTCGCATCCAAACCAGGCTAAACGAGACCAACGAAAAAGGCATAAGCACAGTTCTTTTTCGCTGGCACTTATTATCCTAGAATCTAGATCAGCCGAGGAAGAATCGTCAACACAGTGTCGCTGAGCAGCGAGAGCCAGTACTAGTGGTCACCGGTCAGATCTTCAGACCTGTATTTCTCCACTCGATTCATACCCCGGAGTACATTCCGGAATCCTAGCAATTTATTGCCTCGTTATCGTGAGAAATCTATTCTTGTGTAAAGAATATTATCTCTCGGCTCGCCTCGGGTCAAACCTTGAAGTGACCGAGAGGTGGAGTACCGATCGGTCGCGCTGACCACCAATTTCAGATATACCCGGCTATTTGGCACATGTACGGCTTGGCCTGAAAATAATCCATCGGCGACTCCCGCGGCTGGCAACAATCGAGGGTATGAATGCAGCATAGTCTATCCGTGCCCAACCTTCGTTGCAAGTCTTTGCCAGGCTGGCCAGCTGCTTCGTTCACATTTGTTCAGATTACTTACGGCACTGCTGCAGTCTGAAGCCCCTTCATATCGCTTTTTACCTGGGCGACTCCAAGGCTTGCTAAGATTCCAAGGCGGACTGCGCGCTATTTCATTCGAATTGACACATGGATCGTATGATCGCACCCACCGGTAGCTCTTCATTGAAACGGCTGACCAACAGTATCTCAGAACCTACACTTAGCATCGGTTAGTATCTGGTAACAGCTGAGAACCAAGGGGTCGTATAGGCGCGCTCTGGGTAGACATAGACAGCCTCACTATGTGCGAGGAGGGGACGCTCTGGCTGTCTGACCCGCTTGGTACCCCTCTCCGAGGATTGGGGTATGGGGCGCATTGACACGCTCGGGCGACGATCTACACGCGTAGGAGGTGGATAAAGGAACGGGATAGGTAGCCAGCGAAAGCCCTCGTCTGGGGGCTACCGCTCCCTCAACCATTGCCCTTTCGAGGCCATTCAGGGTTCCAGCTTCCGATCCTATCGAGAGAGTTGGCCAGCTTACAGCGACAGAGGAATGCAAGGGGCGCAACCCCGGATGCGGAGGTGCTGGAGAAAGAGGGTGGGGGGATAAATTCCCACGGGTAGTGCCACTTACTGGCAGCGACTCCTCGGGCCCTTTACTAGGCACTTCTGCGCTGCACCACAGTACTTGGCACTGTGAGGTCCACTCCTCGCCATCCTAAAAGGATTCGATGAGCGACATGGAAAAATACTATACACCATATCGTTGCCGAAGGTTTTGTGGGTTCCAGAATCAGCTTTTGATTCGTGAGTACAAGAGGTCAGAACTTCCTAGTCCTTTGAAACTTCATCCAACCTGCGGAAGATTCACCATAGTACCTACTAAGAATCCTACGTTGGTGAGTCGACCTGATAATCACCCATCATTTATCACCTCTTATCTATTCATCTGTTCATTTTCTCATCCATATGTAGACCAAACAGTGTTATTATCGCCTTTGTGTTGTGTCAGGGGACTCCCATATACAACAAGGATAGTTCTGTTGCGAAGCTTCGTTTTCGCATCAGATCAATCAGATCAAACCTTCGAGAAATATGGAGTGGCCCACATCAACTGCTCGACTGGCGGTGGTTTCTGTGGATACTGTTTGACACATCATTCACAGTCACATTGAGAGAAAGAGAAATCCTCTTCCCCCTGGCCCCACCCCTCTCCCGGTCCTCATAAATGTTCTCTCTTTCAACAAAGAGCAGCAGGTAACCCCTACCGAATGGCAGGGAAAGTGTGGTGAGCATCATGCTGAGTGATAATACGTGACTCTGACGTTGTCCAGGCGATATAATGCACATTTCGCACCGAGGCTGAGCTCTTCTTCCGCCCCATGCAGCTTCGAAGGGCAAGGCAAGTGATCATAAACATAATCGACCACCCTGAACGGTACCCATCTCATTTTTGCAACATAAGCGATTAAGTGTAAAACTAAGCTCGTTCGTTCGTCTGTAACCCAGGTTGATTCAGGTTTGCTTTCGCGGTAGCGATGTCTGCGGTGTATGGCTACTACGAGCCGAGTCCTTGGAATGAATTAATGACTCATGGGTGTTCACTATGAAAAACTTCCTTCATATATCCGTCCCGGCAATTTCAGCCGAGGAGGCAGTTATCGTCAAGATCTTCCCTTTTTGTGAGTGATTTTCAATGATACCTGGTGGATCCATTCAATCCAGTTTCGTTGGGAAAGTAATGAACGTTCCAGACTGGTTTCCTGGATATTCTGTTTCCTAGATTGTGGATCAAACGCGAAGCAACAGAGGCATACGCGTGGAGGAATAAGTTGGTCAAATAAGCCATATCAGTATGTCTAGAAACGGATGGTAAGCGCTGCATGAGGTAAATAAGTGAAGCCGGTGATCGTGACATCACTACGAGAATCTGGGGACCACACGATTGGGGGCACAATGGTGGCAGATCTCATCAATCGGATGGGGGAACTCGATGATTCACCTCGCCCTGTCTTCGAGAAACACTTTCAAACACGCTTCTGCCAGTGCTACATCTGGATATGATGATTGTACTCATAGGTGCTACGGAAACGGTATGTGCCGTATTTTGAGAATACGTACATCTCTTATGGGACGTACAGACGAGCTCAATATTCAATGATGACGTTCACGCTTGCAATGATTGAGAACCCGCGTGTGTGGAAACGCACCCAGGCAAATATCGACACTGACATTGGCCTCAATCATAGGCTTCCTGAGTTCGACGACAGGCCGTACTTGCCGCACATCGATGCGGTCGTACGAGAGACATTGAGATGGATGCCAGTCATGGTTGGACCTCTGGGTGCGTGCTCGCAAGTAAACATTCTATTCCGAAGCATTCTTGATATCTTGAAGGTCTTCTCCACTCACTGGCATGCGGCCACAACTAACAATGTGTACAAGAATTACTGCATTCCGAAAGGTATGTCTGTATGTTTTCTTCGCGGATAGCTCGTACATCCGAAGGAGTAAATGCACTCATTACTATGGGCAACCATGATCGAAAACGTTCGGTACGATCCTCATTGTGCCTGCTGCACACCGTCGCATAGTCATCGTTTCACTCTCGATGTCCCGTGACCAAGCTCAGGATCCAGACCCGGAGAAATTCCATTCCAGAAAGATTTTTTCCTAAGCCGGTGTGCTCAATGGTTCTTCAGGCGTGCTGTACGCTGAGATAAGTAGCGATATCGACAGGGAGTACTTTATATATACCTAAAGGTATGTCTCGTTGGCTAAATCGCATCCGATGCCAATAAACTCACAAAGTGATCATATCCATTTTTGCTCGAAGGGAACGACTTTCTTTACGAACGTCTGGTAATAAGCAGAGCATCGAACTGATCGCATAAGATTTCTCTGATAACACATCAAAAAAAACCCTCCAGTAATTCGCTATCCCTCTGCGCAACTTCGTTTCGGAGCAGTTCTTGAACTTGGAAGGTACCGCGCTGAATGAAGACCACCCCGCCGAGTACGTTTTTGGGTTGGGGAGGCGGATCTGTCCAGGTGAGCTTTCTCTGGCTGCAGGGGTCCTTTCTTCTTTCTTGGCGGGCACACAGTTGATTCCACCCTGTGGATCACGAACGCGACGATGCTCGACATGCTCGAGTTTCAGCTTGCCAAGGACGCAAACGGAGAGAAGATATTGTTCGAGGCCAAATTTAATAACTCGGTTACTCAGGGCGTGAAACATGTTTTGGATGTTTTTCTAATGATCACCTCCCATCTTCATCTCACGCACCTTGATTCGATTCGCGGACAGCCACCCCAAGTATTTCCCGTATTGCTTGGTTCCTCGCGCATATATCCAAGGAAGTCGTGACACAAACATATTCGGACTAATGACGAGTGGTGAGTGGTGAGTGGGTGGTCGATGGTTTGCGGAGTACAACTGCCAGATACTTGACCTTGGAGTTCGCTTGTTTAATTCCAATTCGCTACACTAGGTGCGCACTCTGCTCAGGGTATGCAGGGTTGAGAGTTGAGGTCATCATACGATAGGCGCCCATTAACTTCATATCTAGATCGCCGACTCCAATGATTTGATTCGGGGAACTGTCAGCAGGATGGATCGGTCACGATTTGCTGCGCAAGAGGGTTGACCAATCTGGGAGACCTCGACGACATCATCATCATCCGGGGTTATGATTTGTCCGACCCGTTAAGGGCTGCGTTGCATGTGCTTCGTGGCGTGATCCCTCCGGATGTTATGGCACCCAAGTTGCTATAAGTTACGTTTAGCTTAGTCCTGGTCTATACTTGAGAAGTATCGCCGGCACGCTCTGACCACCATGATCATGACCCAGCAATGGTTCACAGATGGGCCCTGGGCCATGATGGCAGAGGGCCAGAAGTCATTAGTTCAACTCTCTCCGATCGGAGTGCATGTCCTCACTGCGTCACGCATACATACTGCATGCCAATCTGACCTCTCCGCATCATGCCCGTGTTCATTTCGAGTTGCATCATGGATGATGCTCAGGGCCGCTAATGCCAGAAAGATGGGCGCAACAGTGGATTCCTGTCCCTGTTTGTCTAGTACGTACCTATATACCCTGGCCTAGCCACGCACAGTAGCATGCTTGAAGTTTCGGACGGATCTCGCGCGGACACATGCATTCTTCTGAATCACGTGCGATCGATCTGTCTGCTTCTTTGTTTACGCTATACCGTGGTCCCCACGCGACAAGCGTCAAGGAAAATCCGATGACTACGCGCATGATTAGGCTGTGCTGTGTTACAGCGACCTCAAAGTTGAGCAAAGTTGGCTAGGCGTAGGGACTCGGTGCTCCGTCGTCATGCAAACAGAAACGCAGATTCTTCCAGAGTTTTCGTGTGGCGTCCAGGTTCTTTTCAGGATCAAGGTAAAAATCTACCACGAGGTGTATCTCCACCACATTGGGTGTGCAAGCCGTGCACTCCGGCTGCTTGTTAGACGAGATTAGTATGTACTAGGATGCGAAAGCTGACGCACGGTGTGTTCGGAGTTGTCGATGATCCGGACTCTCGTGTTAATTACGACAACGGTTTTGTTCGCGTGGCGGAGCGGCGTGTCTGAAGTTGCAGCCTACGGACAACCGAAATGATCTTTTGCGCCGGGAAAAGTTCTTTGGCTGAGTGTTAGTCTGACTCTGACAGGCCCCAGGGAAGTCCGCAATCATGGTCCAAAAGCAACGGTCTTGACAGCTTGGTTCTCCGATAACGATGCCTGATACTCCTGCGGCTTGCTTACAGATTGTCAGATATCACTGACATGTGTGTCGGACCTGGCCACATTAATAGGATTCTCATCTTCAGTTCTCTAGACGTCGCCGAGATAACATCGCAGGGAATATCCTCTGGAGATTTCAATGTGTCGACACGTGGTAAAAGTGGATAGGACGGCGAGCATCAGCTGGTCCCACGAAGCGGCCTACGTTTACATCCCGGCTGCATGAGAATCTTGCACTGCTGTAGGTTGGCTGCTGCGGTTGCATTGTTTGCTGGTTATGGCCATGAGCGATTCGTGGCCCTATGCTATGACCACGGTGTTTCTAGTGACTCGCTGGCGGATCTGGTAGGATTTGCGATTTGCGAGGGGCGTCCAGGTGGCGTGTAACTTGTAGACGGGCGGAGTCCCGCCGGGAAATTTGTTTAGAGTTCCGCTGCACGTGATCATGTCACGTATAGGTCCATGTTGATATGACCGCGTGTGGTTTGTGCTGGCTGTATGTAAGCCTTGCCTCGTGTTCCCCAACCCGAACCAGGCGAGCTCCGCGCTCTTGCTCTTGCTCTGTGTTGTTTCAACATCATCTCCCAGTAAAAAGGTCGGTCCTCGCCGTCGCGTTCGTCGTCAAACTCACGCTTAATTTCTTTCCCAACGTGACCCTGTCTTTCGCACAGGGCAGAGATTCACGGCCGTCTCCTTTTCTGTCGAACCGCACGCAACGAGCTGCGCAGAGCGTTTTCTCCGTTCAATCTCATCTCAACGCCCTGATAATCGCAACGTTTCGCGCAGCCTGGGCCCCGTTCTCATTTCTCTCTCGCACACATTGACTGATCCCCCGCACCTCTCCACATCGTTTGTGCTCGTACGACGACGTCAGACACGGTTCTTTCAAAGATGCTTGCTACACACCCTCCTTCGTTGTCGTTTCACTCGTCGCCTGCTCCGAGTGCGGGGCTTTGCTCGATTCCGTGTTCTCGCCCAGCTCTCGCGGATTCGACCAACTCGCGCTCGCATGCGTGTAGCTCTGGCTATCCAAAACGCATTGCGTACCCGACCTCCTCTGCACGGTCAGGCTGTGCCAACTGGAACGATTTTGAACACTGCATCGCATCGGCCTCCACCTCACCCCATCATCGCCACCATCATTCGAGTCACTCGTCATCTCACACGCCCTCGCCGTTTCAGGTGACATACAAAGCTCCCCCCACTGTTTCCATCTCGCTCTCCGCAGCCTGCTCGCAGAGCCTCCCAGGGAATTTGTGTCGTGGCTCAAGGGTGCAGGGCTCGGAGCCGGACCTCCCCGATGTGAAAAGCGTCGTTCCATTCCCAAGTGCGACATTGGATAGTGACGTGGACGTGGACATGCTCGATGGAACGTGTGTTTCTTCCCCGGATGGCCACTTGGCAGGCCCGCGTAAACGTCGCTCTGCGCACTCTTCCATTGTCTCGCAGTCTAGCCTTGGTGGCAAAGACGTCAAGCCGAAACGCGCAAGGAAGAGCAAGCGGCAGGTAGCGGAACTCTGGTGGTTGGGCGTTATCCAACGCAGCATCGTGCGTTTCATCGAGACCCGCGACACCATGGGGATGCCAGATGCCTCCGACTCCAATGGGTTGCTAGGCGACCTCGACGTCATGGACCGCTTGCTCGTGGAACGAATACAGACCAGGCTAGTCAAAAATGGTTGTAGCGAGGGTCGTGCGTTCCCTAACCCGTTGCCGCAAATATCGTCTCCGAGCATGTCGGTGCCATCCGTGAACCTCTCGATGCCGACCAGGAAGACTCTGCCGACCGATTCAGGACTCTTGTCCGAGTTGAATGCAAAACAGAACGATGGTTCCCATGGAATAACCACCACTCCCTCGTCTTGCATTTCGTCGTCTGTCCCTTCCCGTCCCTACCTTCTTCCGTCCATGTCTCAACACAGACGCCACGTTCGCTTCGAGATTTCACAACCACCGCCTTCACATCCCCGTGTACCTCGGCATTCTTCTCATCCGGCTAGTGTCCCCCGACGCTCGCCCTCTCCGCCTGCACGCACAGGCTTGACTGTCACTGCTGCCAACGCGCCGACGCTGACGTTGACGATGCCTCAGCTCGTTGCTTCGCTGACTTTTGCGTATCATGAGCGGAAGAGCGTCAGTATGCGGGGACGATCTTGCAAGGTCACGGTGATGGAATGCGGGAAGAATGCAGGTCGTTCGCCCCCTTCCCTATCCTTGGTATCGTCCCAGAGCGTACAGTGTCATGGCGATGGGGATTTGACGCCGCGTGCGAGATTGTGGAGTGCTACCCCGGAGAGAAGGTCACCGTTGTCTCGGGTTACGAACATTGAGAGCTGAGCTCTCCCTTTCTCTCGCACATAGCCTGTGACATGCGTGCTTGGCAGAGTTCCCGAGACCCCTGGTTCGGTTATGGCTTCTCCTTCACCCTGCACCATTCCAGTGCGAGGGCTGTTCCCGAAAATTGAAGTCGGCTGCGATAACGCGCCCGGGTAGTTCAATTCGCGCCTCTTGCGTTGTTCCGATTGATGCATATACGCATTACACATCATGTTTTTAATTGCTTCTTATTTCGCCGTGTAGATAGATTCTACTGCTTCATATTTGCTATCATCCTCTCGCGCGCTGCGTTGCACTTTTTTAATTGGTTGGTTGACGACTTCTATAGGATACTGTGTATTCTGTTTAGTCCTGGTCCTGTCCCTCCCATCATCGTATATACGGTCGTTACAATGCAAGGCTCGAGTACAATCTCGCTGAGGAATCGTTTGAGAGATGCTGAGGTAGTGCCGGCGGGAATACGGTGAAGTTCATGAACTTGGCTGTGCGTGTGACGATCAATGCAGGGTGGTAGGTCCCGGGCGCTAATCAGCTTCGTGAGGGTACATGCAATGTAACTCTTGATGGAGAGGGGATGGAAGGGGTGGATGGCTGTCCGCATCGAAATGGTACCGACATGGGCGCAGAGTTTGAAGATGACGAGGTTTCTCCGAATGATCTTTGGAAATCACGATCACTGCATACTCGATCGCTGGACAGTCACATCTGAATCCCGGGGCCGTCTGATCAGACAGGACCAAATAACCTGGTACCAGAGTCTGCCAGGACTTGTCATGTATGCTACTTAATGAATGTCCGGTTTCCGAGCCCCGGCTCGGGGCGCTCTCACCCCACCAGTCATGATCGCAAGGTAATGGCCATGGGATAGAATTTCGCGGTGTGAAAGCGAGTTTCGCTTCGCTACAGGCTGTGACTCGGACATCACTGGTTTTCTGACTCTCATACAACTTGCGATTGCTCCGCGGGACCGTTTATTTTTCTTTGTACAGAGTGAAGTCGGCCAGGAACTGATCGTTGAACATTGAAGGGGCAGTGAATCATAAGTAGCCATTAGCACAGAGTTTGAGGATGTGAGTTCCCCGCACGTTTGCGCCGATCATTTGAGTGACCATGGTGACCGGCGGTCACCGCCACAATTTGCAGTTCTTCCGTCCAAAAATGGGCGGAATTTAGGGAAAATATTCAGGCTGGAAATATTTTACATGAGAATATCATTCATTTTGGGAGACGGTAGTCCTAATGATTAACCAAGTTTCAGCTTCAGGCTCCACTAGGCTAGCGAGGTCACCGTGTGTGTCTGGGTCAAGCAAATACATGATAAATGCACCGGCAAGTGTGTATTTTAATGTCTGATCAGTGTTGCGGACTCATCATCATGGCCATCAAGCATCGCCGTTTTGATTGATGGGATGGAGGGTCGGAGGCCGAGGGGGAGCACGCTCAGATATCTGACACCGAGACTTCGCAGGCACGTATTTCCATTTGCAACCTCCGTGTTTCGTTGATACATATAAGTACAGTAACGCCATCATACCGACTGATACGACGACTCCGAGCTCATTCTTCCTCTTGTTCAACTTGCTTGCCCATCCCTCCATCTACACGAACAGGACCACCACCGGCCGATACCACCATATACTTGCCCGTTATTTGTCTTAACTTATTACTATTGCTCTCAACCGGCCTGCACTCCCACTAATCTATAACTTTTCGACAATGTCTGCTGAAGTCCCTGTCGCTATCATTGGTATTGGTTGCAAATTCCCTGGAGGATCAGACAACAAGGATCTCTACTATGAGTTTCTACGGAGTAAGGTACGCCCTGTTTACTTTGGTTGTCGGGTCTTGGCTGAAATAGGATACCAGGGAGATGGTATGACCGAACCTCCACCCGAGCGATGGATTCATGAGGAGTGGTATGGTGCGTGCTTCCCCTCTGCTAGCTGGCAAGTTCGGGTGTAACGTGGACGTCGGCTTCTTTTCTATTAGGTGGCAAGGACGAACCCGGTAAATATCATACGGCCAAATTGGGCTTTATCAATGGGTTCGATCAATTCGATCCCCTCGAGTTCGGTATTTCTGCAAAAGAAGCCACGCAGTTTGACCCCGCAATCAGGCTTACGTTAGAGGCTGCCCAAGCGGTAACTCGGTCCCGTGTCTTTCTGTCTTCGGTCGTGGTCCCTGATCACTTCCTTTTCGTGTGTCGCATCAGGCTCTGCAAGATTCGGGAATCGACTACAGGGGTTCAAACACGGGTGTCTTCTTTGGCAACTTGTTGACCACCGTCGAAGAGCTCGACGATGACCGGTACGAAATCAACAACTACAATGGCGTCGGGCGATGTGTTTCGATCCGCGCTAACCGCATTTCTTTCACATTTGATTTGCGCGGTCCATCGTTGACTGTGGATACGGGTGCGTCCCTCTTCGACTCCGACACTGCCGCTTAGACTAACGTTTGTTATGAACAGCATGCTCGGCATCTGCGACCGCGATGCACCTCGCGCTTTGCTCGATCAAACTTGGGGAGGTCGACCAGGCACTAGTCGTAGGCAAGTAGCAAGTTTTTCTTTCGTGTCTTGTGCGCGACGCTGACCCATAACTCTGGATGAAATAGGCGCGAACACGATCATTAACCCCGAGCACACGGTCTCGTTCTCCAAGCTCGGTGTCCTGTCACCCACTGGGTCTTGCAAATCTTTCGACGCATCAGCCGACGGATACGCGCGCGCCGAGGGCGTCGCGGCCGTTCTCATCAAGCGGTTCGACCGCGCGGTTGCGGACGGGGATTCGATCTATTCGGTCATCAAGGGCAGCGCGGTCAACGCTAACGGAAAGGGGAAGAGTTTGACGATGCCTGAGGGGGATATGCAGGCAAAGACGATCAAGGAGGCGTATCGGGCTGCGAGGAGGGATCCATCTGAGGCATTTTATGTCGAGCTTCATGCTACTGGTGGGTTGTTTCGTTGGTTGTAGCGGGATGATGTTTATATGGATTCCAGGAACGAAGGTGGGTGACCCTATCGAGACGAACGCCGCGGGGAAGGTGTTTTCGAACGGACGCGATGTGCAGAGAACTCTCAGGTGCGTATCGCAGTCGTGATTGATTCGCGTCGCTGACGACGAAGCTTTGTAGAGTCGGGAGCGTCAAGTCAAACATAGGTCATACCGAGGGATGCAGTTTCCTGGCGAGTTTGGTGAAGGTGTCCTTGATGCTGCACCACAAGGAGATCATTCCAAATATCCGATTCAGCAAGGCTAATCCAAAGATCGATTTCTCTTCGTTGAAGATGCAGGTGCAGACTGAGGTAGCTACTTTACTTCTCTAGTCGAGAACAAAGGTGACACTGACACTTTGTCAGCTGGAAAACATGACTGCAGAAATGGCTGCAGCAGATGGAACATGGGTGACGTCCATATCGTCGTATGGCGTCGGCGGATCAAACGCACACATGGTGCTGGAAAGCGCAGAAAACGTTGCTGACCTCTCAAAGTCGGTAGCAGCTGCACCGGCAACTCAGAAAAAGCCATTGTACCTCTTTTCCGTCGGTTCTCTCACGGAGCACACCCTGGCACGCTGGGAAGACGCTCTTGCCACTGCCTACCAGGGAGTGACTGACGACCGCACGCTCCGCTCCGTCGCTCGCGATCTCGGCCGGCAAACACGTGCTTACCCCAGTCGTTCATTCGCCATTGGATCGTCGCTCGACATATCACTCAAATTTTCGAAGCCTGTTTTGCGGAATACGTACGCGAGCCCAAAGCTTTGCTTGGTGTTTGCTGGCCAGGGACCGCAACACATTTTCATGGGTCGTCAGCTTGCGGAGAGTTACCCTGCCTTCCTTGCCTCCATCCGGGAGAACGATCGCATCCTGGTTGAGAGGTGTGGACAAGATTCGATGCTCGAGCGTACTGGCTTGTTCGTTCCTGGTATCAAGTGCAAGCTGGCAGCGAACGGCATATGGCCCGTCCAGGAGGTCGTGTTGTCTTTGGTGTTCATCCAGATTGCGTTGGTGGACCTCATAAAAAGCCTGGGTATTGAGTACGATTGTGTGGTCGGTCACAGGTGAGGAGTTTGGTTCGTGTTCTCTATTCATTGCTAACCGCAGTTAAAGCATCGGTGAGATTGCCATGGGTTACGCCTCCGGACACTACGATCGCGAGACAGCGATCGGTATCGCAGTTGCCCGCGCAGCAGCAATGATCCGTGCAGATGGGAATGGTGTCATGGTCGCTCTCGGTGTTGGCGTGCAAAAGGCCAAGACGATGATCCGCAAGGTCCTTTCGCGGGCCAAGGCGACTTCTGGACTGTGGATTTCTGGCATCAATTCTCCTCAAGCTGTCACCGTCGCGGGTACTCACGAGCTCGTGGACGCCTTGATCGAGCTTGCGAACGATCCCGATGCCAAGGTTTTCAATGCCAAGCTTCGCGTGACCTGTGCTTTCCACACGCCCCTGATGGAGTCGCAAGAGCAATTGTTCAAGGAACGGGTCGCCGCGACGCCTCTGAGCCGAGGTACCAATACACCTTTTGCGCGGGTCATGTCGACGACGGACGGAAAGTGGCTCGACAGGGACCTCGACGTGGACTATTGCTGGGACAACATTCGTCGCCCGGTCCTGTTTGGGAGTGCCATCAACAAAATCATTTCTGACGAAAATCAAGACGGAGTACGATTCTTGGAGATTGCACCACACCCGGTCTTGAAGGCGTACATCGAGCAGTGTGGGGGCGAACCCATTTCTTTGATCCGTCGTCCGAACCCCAAGGTCCCCGCACAGAATACTGGGGAACAGTACCAGTTTTTGGAGGGCATCGGGCATCTTCTCAGCGCAGGCTTCAAGAGCGTGGACTTTGACAAGCTTTGCGCTTCCCCTGAGGGCGTTCGAAATTTCGTGCGGCCGAAGCTTCCCGAGTATGCATACGGCAAGTCGAAGTGTTGGTCAGAGTCCGGGTCACAGGTGTCACAGAGGCTCAGGCCACGGTCTAACCCAATTGCCTCGCGGCACTTCCGCCTCAACGTCGAAACTCACCCCGATTTGACCGGCCACGTCGTGTTCGATGCGGTACTTTTCCCTGGTTCGGGGTACGTTTTTGGACTATTTGTTCGCGATCTGACACTCAAGCGTTCTATCGCAGTTACGTTGACAGCATTCTGGAGAATGGCGCGATGGTCGCGAGCAACATCCAAATCCACAAGCCACTCGTTTTGAACGGTACTGGTTCGAACCCAGGCCACGCTGGGTGTGTCATCAACGGGGATAAATGGGAGTTCAGGGCCGCCACGACACCCGATTACGACAACGGCGTGATCGTATTGGACTCTGTTTACGCCAGCGGCTCTTTCTCTCGAGTCAATCCGGCATACGATGAGACGGCCCCACGCACATTCGACTTCCGCGCCAAGCTTGCTCGCTCCAATGGGTTCATCACAGCGGACGAGTTCTATACTGCTATTCCTTCAGCCTATGGGTACCGGGATCATTTTAGGAATTTCCTCAAGGTCGTGCACGAGGTCGAGGATGAGGCCAGCTACGGTTCCAAGGCTTACCTGACGTACCTCGAGATCCCGGAAGGCACCCCAGACGTTTTCGGTAAAGGGTATGTCATTCACCCAGGTGTCCTGGACAGCATCACGCAGTGCGGTCTTGCAATGTTCATCAACATGGCGACCAAGCAATTCGACTTCAACGGTGTTTTCCTTCCGGTCAAGATGGACGCCATACGCCGCTGGGATTCCCGGGACGCGCCAAATTTGGATTCCGAGCTTAAGAAAGGTATCTGGACGTACTTCACGGCTACGACGTGGGGGCCCAGAGGTCCGTTCAAGTCGAACCAGGTCATCGCCAACGGGGAAGGCAAGG
>JBBPNI010000343.1:0-25419 GCA_038091135.1 Leccinum fibrillosum | reverse complement strand
GAAGACGGCATCTCCGGGATCGAGTCTCGGCATTCGTTTGCCAGTGGGTCGCGCGTCGCCGCGGCTTGGCTCAAGAAGCAGTTCGAGCTCACAGGCGCCACCTGCGAGCTCAAACCATTCCTCGAGGGCTTTGCGCCCAATGTCATCTGGTATGGGGTCTTCCACCTATCCAAACCTGTATATATATGCTGATGCGTTGTGTGGCAGCAAATATGTCGGCACGGTAGACTCGCACTCGACCGTTTTGATATCGGGTCACTATGATTCTCGTGGTTCGTTTGGCTCGTCGCGGGTGAGTATATGCGTCGTGTGTGTATGCTGTGGTTGCAGGGTGACACTATGCTCTTGTAGGCACCGGGTGGCAACGACGACGGTTCCGGAACAATCTCGCTGTTCGCCATCGCTCACAGAATCAGGGAGCTCGGTCTCAAGTTCCGCACTAATGTCGAACTTGTCGCATTTGCTGGTGAAGAGCAGGGGTTGCTCGGCTCGAAGGCGTACGCTCGTGCGTCTACGTGTGTTTCTCTGGCTCGTCTGCTGCTTACCTATCCCACTATAGAGGAACTACGTGAACAGGATGCGAACGTGACGCTGATGATAGAGGCGGACATGCTCGCATACCATGCCCCGAATGAACCTCCCCAACTTGGTTTGCCCATGTAGTGCGTTATCTCTTATCTACGTACGGTGCGACTGATAGTCTAAAAATGCAACGCACAGCATTGGCACGTCCGAGGTCGCGGAGCTGGTAGCAAAGATAGCTGAGATATACAGTCCTGAACTGACCGTCGGGTACACGGCTGCTTGCTGCAGCGATCATCAGGTATGTCTTGCGTGATCTCCTTGTCGAGTTCTGACTAGAACTCTCCTTCAAGTCTTTCCACCAATAGGGGTACGCTGCGACGCAAGTATTTGAGCGTGCAGGACCGAGGAAGTCGTCTAGTTGTCCCCGACATGGATGTCAGTGTTTACTTTGTCCAGTCGCCGATCCCATGTATCACAACACTGGTGCATACCCGCGTTGGCATCTGACGTGTATTCCTCTGAAGTGATGCTAGGTGACGTGAGTGACAGACCAGGATACGATTTTGAACAGGTCCGGTATATTTCGAGAGTCCAAGTATGGCGTTTTATCGGAGAAAGTTCGACGGTCCTAATCCATCTGTTGCTTCCCAGTTTGCGACGCTGTTACATACCGCGGGCTTTGACCTCAAAGCTCAAGTCCTCAGCGAGCTTGAATTTACATTGGGTCAGAAGGAGAGAGCTTTGCAGACCAATCACTGGGACGTCACGAGACCAAAGCGTGTCATAACTCAACTCGCGATCGAAAGGGGCCGCGTCTGGGGTACTCGGAGTCGGTGGACGTGAGTGATTTTAAGTCGCGGCGTGCCGCTGCTGATGGATAAATATCAGGCCATGTGATTTTAAGTCGTGGCCTGCCGCTGCTGACGGACAAATATTAGGCCATGTCTCCAAAGTTCAAGTCCTCAGCGACTCGCTTGAATTTGAATTGGGTTCTAGGCCTATCCTTGACCTTTTTTTTTTGCCAGGTCTGTTTTGCATGTCGGTCTATTAAAGCATGTCTCACGCAGACCACACCGGAGACCCTTGGTAAACTCTCTTCTTTCTCTTATGCCTTCCTCTCTGACCCTGCTGCCTAGTCCATGGGTAGTCCTCAATGACTTTGGAGGCGCCTTCGCAATGGGTGCCGTCGGCGGTGGCATATGGCACGGCATAAAAGGCGCTCGAAATTCTCCGCGGGTACGCCGTTCAGTTTGCCTCCTACCCTTCCTGACCCTTCTCGACAGGGCGAGCGACTTGTCGGCGCCATCTCGACAATAAAAGCCCGAGCACCTGTGACCGGAGGTAACTTTGGGGTCTGGGGAGGCATGTTCTCGACATTCGACTGCGCGGTCAAGGGCTGGCGACAGAAAGAGGATGCCTGGAATGCCATCATCTCTGGTTCATGACCGGCGTTTGCCTAGCTGCTCGCAGTGGGTCTCTTTCTCACTCCCCGGATGACTTCCGTGCACTCGCACCATCAGCTCTCTGATCGAGAGTGATAGCTTAGTACGTATTTGTATCCCTTCTGACTGTGTTTTTGCTTAACTTCAGCTTGCCACCGTAATTACTATCAAGATAATAAAACATGCACATCCAGTTCACGTGGTCCAAAGCACTAAATTCACTACCATCCCCCTCCCAAGGTTGAGTCGGCGAGACTTTTGCTCAATGTCACCTTCAGTTGTCAGACTCCCTGCTGGAACGGATGTGATCATCATAGTAGAAGACACGGAACTCGTGTCTGCCGTTAAAGACCGGGGCAAAGCTGTCGAAGAGAGTCAGGTCAAGATGCTCGTGCAGGTACCAAAGGAGAAAACGGGAGATTCTGGGTTCGGACGTACGCGCTGGAGACTTGGTGTTGCAGAAAGACAAAATGATCACGAATGGAAGGAGAAATCAGTACGTTAGCGTTCGTCGGACAGAGAGAGGTCGGTTGCACGTTGCGCTTTCTTTTTGTGGTCTATCCCATTGAACGAATGAGATATTTCCTTACAGGTCCAGGTCTATTGATCACAAACCCGTCGTGGCTCTTCTGAGCACGGGCAACAAAATTTTGGATTTGCAGTCTCCAACCCTACTCCCCAACGACGGACCATGATGAGGAAGGATATGCGACACGAACTGCCCCTGGCTGCAAGCAAGTTCTAGAGGGTGGGCTCTTCGACACGGCCCGTTCAAACTCCCACAAACGTAGCCAGACACCATCGCCCAAGCACGCTCTCCCGCGAGCAACGACGACGACGATGCTACGCCACCACGACGACTGACGCACCAACCTCTCCCTCTCCCTCGCCCACCCGACGCTCGCCCCAAACCTCATCCACACCGCCAGCGCTCCCCCATGGCGTGACCGGGACGCCACGCGACTCGGACGACAACACCGTGACATGCCTGGGACCCCGGCGTCATGACACGACGACGCAGCGTGCTGGGCCGGGCTGGCAGCACCAGCCACGACGGACATCGACTCGACGAGACGACGATGTCGAATGATACGACGACAGCGTCAAACGTAACGAGGTGGGTGCCCGCCTGTCTTTCCTTCTCCCATTCCCATTCCCACTCCCACTCCCTTCCTCACCCACCAGACGCCAGACCTCGTCCGCGCCGCCAGGCCAGCGCACAGTGCCCCCTCGACGTGACGACACGACGACGCAGCGTGCTAGCAGCACCACGACGATGAACGCGACGAGCCCGCCTCCCGCCTCACTCCCTCCCCCACCCTGCACCAGATCTCGCACCCCACTAGCGCACCCCCACGTCGTGAGGACGCCACGCGACGAGCACTGACACGAAGATGACGGACACGAAGACGGCGCAGCAGTATGCCAGCGTGCCCGGGCCCGCCTCCGAGTCTCCCTCTTCCTTGCCCACCCTATGCCCGCCACCGACGACGACTACATGTCAGAGTAGCGTGCTGGTAACACCACGCCACGACGACGACGCAACAAGGACACAATGACGACGGCTCGGCTCGACGATGCGACGATTCCACGACTCGACAACGACAACGAAAGCACGATGAGATGACGTGACGATGGCGCGACGCCGACTGACAACGCAACAACAACGCGACAACGACGACACGACACGACTCGATGATAAAATCACATTCATTTCAACATCTATCCTACATTCGGCCTTCCTTTTGTAACTAGCTGTTGGACTCCTAACAACTTGCTTGTTTTAGTCACAAACCTTGGCCTTGAATAGCTATTACATAAGGACCTGTCATCAATTTGATGCCATTGTTGCTGCTGGTGGCAAAGTCCCTGAGCAAGGTAGCAGTTCCTGAGTTCTTGAATCTTACAGAGCACTAGAAGAATGTCATAACTCTTTCTAATATGATTAAATAAAGATCATTGATTGTATTGAATCAAAATATCTGATTAGATGAAAGATTTATGGTATTACCAATAATTTACAATTATCATTGCTTGTGATCAGCTATTATTTCTGCATCATGATTATCAAACTATTATCTGGAATATATTAGACTGGCATGTAATCCATAATATTTGCCAATGGTTATCATCCATTGTGTACCTATTGGCATTATAATAAAAAACAATAAGGCTTGATATATCTTTCACATTGGTTATCAGGCTGAGAATGGTATGACCATATTCACCAAGGAATACCAGTTCTTCAAAGAGAATATATCAGACTGGCATGTAATCTATAATATATGCCAATTATTATGATATATTGTCTGTCCATTAACATTGTGATCAAGAAACAATAAGGCTTGATATATCTTTCCCATTGGTTATCAGGCTGAGAATGGTATGACCATATTCACCAAGGAATACCAGTCCTTCAAAGAGAATATATCAGACTGGCATGCAATCTATAATATGTGCCAATTGTTATAATACATTGTCTGCCAATTAACATTGTGATCAAGAAACAATAAGGCTTGATATATCTTTCACATTGGTTATCAGGCTGAGAATAGTATGACCATATTCACCAAGGAATACCAGTCCTTCAAAATTTTCCTGATGTCATCGACCACCGTCGCGTCCCGTCGCACGCCAAAGAAACATGAAAGCAAGAGTGAAAGATGAAGAAAAAAGGGAAAGGGGAAAGGGGAAAGGGGAAAGGGGTAGGACAGAAATTGGAGACAAGAACACTCACCAGGCCGACCGGGGCCACCAGTGGTCCTGCCATCACGATCAGCGGAGGCAGTACGGCAGCGGGTAGTCAATGAGATGTCATTTGAGAAGTGTCACTTGCAAACAGAGTGCTTTTGATTAAGTGTGGCAGTCTTTCCTTCTCCTTCGTCTACGACTCATAATATATGTCTTGTATCTATTGAGTCCCGTGGTCGGTATGAAAAAGTGACAATGTACCCTTGACAGACGATGATAAACGGATACAACGGATCTTTCCTCGGAATTTGTTCCACATGTCGATGCCAATGTTTTCGGAGCGAGCATTTATCACCTGGGAATGTTCTTTGCCATAGTGAACCCCCCATCGCATGGTTTTCATGGTGAGAAAAGTGGAGGCGGGGTCGTTGGGATCGGATTCTGGGTGTGTCAGTACATCATCTGATGACGGGCGCGTTCGTGTCCACGGCTATGTTCGTCAAACGTGAAGTCAGATTCTTAGAAGGGCCACTCAAGTTGAGACTGGTCGATAATGTGACGAACCACGAAATCAATCTGGTTGACCCACTCGCCAATCGCGAGGTGGGGATAGCCAAGTAACCCGCAATCCTGAGCATGCTAGACATGATCTGTGTGAAAATAATAGTGTGACCTGAACTCACCTGTAGACCCAGTGCGTAGGATCTCCCGCACATGTTTGTTGGCTCGCAAAGCGTCTTGCTTGCCTGTGGCGTGAGACCGAGCGTCACTACTAAGTACTGACGCTCCTTCCGCCATGACTCGGAAAGGGCAAGACAGAATTCGAGGGCTCGTTGCCTCGGAGCAACACTCTTATACAAATTGAAACCGTCGCCACAGAGTGGTCACCAGACGGAAGTTATGGGACAGGGCTACGAGTGTGGGAATCGGATGCCCTCTCATCACATGCTCGGTGAGAACTTGAATGAACGGTGAGTTATGTGGACGATGAAACTGTGCCTACATTCATATCAATGTTTTCAAGTTGTTGTTTTCGCTGTTAGTCGTGCACCGAAGATCATTGCGGCTAGGATGGCGCATCACTGTGGCATTCGTCGTAAAGGTAAATTAGTATTGGAAATAACAAACCTCTTGCAGTGGGACAGCGGCCAGCCTGAGCTATGGGCTGGTCCCGCTCGACACGTTTAAATCTGCTGCCGCATACGCCAACTTGAAGGCCAATAAAAGAGCAAGAGCGCCCGAGAGACTTGTAACGAGGCAGATTCATCGAAGGAAGATTCAGAGTTGGTCGGTTTTGCCATGATCTCGATCTGGAAGGGCGACACCACTTTGTGGGAGTCGGGGACCGAGAAATCATTACAAAATATTTGTATGTACTTATAGTCAACTTGCTACGCACTTGCATCACTATGCCCCGCCAACCACTCATGAAGCTGTCGTCGAAAAATGCTGATATGCAGGACCGCCGTCAGGCATCCACACGTCAAGGACGTAATACGGACAGGCAAGTGGAATCCCACCCTTCAAAGACGCCATACGGACGGGCAGGCTCTCCCTGGCTCATTGCGTTATCGCGCGGGCTCATAGGATGCTGGAGACATACTCTCAGGATGTTGAGATGATGTTTCATGCGCGTCAATCGTTTTCTTCAGCTGTCGAGGTCGATCGCATGCGCACGTTGTCATTTGCTGTCCTCCCCCGGATCGACCCCTTGCGATCCGTTCATGTGGATACCCCATCCATTTGCACGTCTTGGCACCTTTCTCCGACCTGGTCATTGTCGTCTGTGTCATCCGTACAGCAGCCTCCTACGGCGCCCTCGCGACCCTCTCCCCGCCCATTCCGTCCTTTCCTGTGTGCTCGGGGAGCTCTGGAGATTTTGTCGTCAGAT
Source organism: Leccinum fibrillosum (assembly GCA_038091135.1). Lineage (NCBI taxonomy): Eukaryota > Fungi > Basidiomycota > Agaricomycetes > Boletales > Boletaceae > Leccinum > Leccinum fibrillosum. The sequence continues at coordinate 18,870 of JBBPNI010000343.1, read as the reverse complement.
ATTCTCAACGGTTTCGGGTCGTCGTCTATGTCTGGGATGGGCTGCGCGACGTGCTGCGTGTGCTTGTGCTCGTCAGCCTATGCATGTCCGTATGGGCTCACCAATGCCCATTGTTCTATCCAAGTTCGTGTACTATAGTGTGTTCCTCGGGCTTCTGGGAGCTTTCTGGGTACGTTGGGGTAGTGTGTGCCGCTGGTTCAGGTTTAAACAAGCAGTGCCTACGTTCGTGCCAGTGAGCGGCATTGCTTTGGAATTGTGGAATATAGATACTCACGCTGATCGGCTACGAAATACGTGAGGCTGTTGGTCGAGAACGGGGTTGGGTGCACGATATCATAGGCAGGTTCACCTCGAAGCATTCCAAATGTGTAGAGGACATGTTCCTAGACCCGTGCGTAAGGTTAAGTATAGGAAACTTAACTTGAACGACCCGGCAATCCACGAGATTTGAAGGAAAGACACAATCGAGACAAAGGCACAATGGGGACACAGGTCGTCCGAGTCGTTGGTTCGTTGGCGCTTCGCGTCTGACGACGCTAGCGGCACTTACACTTGGGGTATGTCAATCGGGAGGACGGGCACTCATCTGCGGGTCGTGACGTCGTCTATGGCCCGGGGTGGGTTACCACGGTACAGCCACGCGTCAGGTGAAGTCGCGAATCGGTTACGCACGGGCGGACTTCTAAACCCTCCCCTCTCTCGCGACTACCTCGAGATTTGCACATCCGCCCATCTTCGACCGCGATCTCGGCCACCCTCAATGCAACCCTGCTTGACGTGGATACGGTACCGTCTGCCACCACAGAGGTATCGCCATTTTGCACTCTTATCAATCGGATCTGATTGCTTCCCTCCAAGTCTCAGGCTCTACCTCGGCGAGACCTTGATGGCGTGGACCGACCGTATCACAGGTCTGTTCGCTCATCGTTTCATATGGTCTCACGTTTCCGAGCTTACGCTCCAAGAATAATCAAGGAGGCATAGCACTTCTTTGGATCAATGCTTGACTACTGTTCGTTAATCTACGACGTGTCGACATCGCGAGTTTCAAAGTTGCCTTAGCCTCCTGTTGGTTTCCGACCTTTGCATCTCACGCAGTGGAATGTATTCATTGTCGGTAGACGATTTTATCTCGATTGCCTTCATTTCTGACGTGCAACGTGGTGCAGGTTTATGTTTACCTCAACACGTAACTTACCTACAACCAAACCTTTGTGTTCCGGCTTCCACTGACATTCATCAAACAGGCACGCTGCTTGGTCATACAAGGAAAACCTTGTTCCTCGCCAACAAGGAGCTTGGAGGAATTGGTAACAGTAGGTCTTGCGTACTTTCACAATGACCCCGCTTGAAATCCTGCTCATCGGTTCAACTACCAGCCCTCCAACTCTCTTCCACATGTTGAGCACAAACGGAGTCTGGGGTCGTGAGTTTATGCGCTCAGTGCTCATGTTCCCCGTTCATGTGATGCCTACAGTCAACTGTGCTTCCGCTCTCTCGTTTGAGCTCGTCCGCGGCCCCGGTCTCGGATTTTGCGACTTTGTCCAGGTCAAGTTAAGAACGGCACCGACGACAAGGAATTCCAGACTGCACGTTTTTCGGCGCCCCGAGGAGGCGATCAAGTGACTGAATTTATCTACCGATGGAGGTATGACCACCTTGCCATCTACGGACGACATGGTTCGGATCCGTTCTTATTTATGTTCATCATTATGCTCACCTCTCGCCCACCATCGACAGCACCACGTAGACCATGAAGACAAGTGGTCCTCTACGTGTCCGACCAGCTGGTTCCTGTTCGGCATCGGCACTTCTACCGCGAGCGAGGACGGCGCCTGAACACCGTTTGGACTCAATTACTTTCCTCGCGTTTGGCTTGTTTGCGCTCGCGACGTACCGAAAGTATGCGAAACAGACTAAGTGTACGATGTGGCGGTACGTAGTCATGAGGAGAGAGTATGAAGACAGGGTTCGTCGTGATTTTCGTTGGCGTGAACTACTCGGTTGCATGCTAAGAGAGTTTACAGTGTATTCAACCACTCGGCACAGCTCAAGTCTGCCGCGTCGGACGTTGTCATTACCGTCCCCGGTTGGTCCATCGACACTCAACGACGTTCTATCAAGATGCTGCCATCACCGGTCTCTACACACTCCGTCTAATCAACGACACTACTGCTGCTCTGAGCTCGGGTATCACCAAGATGACCTCTCCGGGCTCGAACAGAAAACCCACGTTGCACTCTCCTTGTCAAGGTTGGCCATTCCTGGATGACCGTCGCCGTTCCCGCCTTCTCAAAAGGCCAACTCGTCATCAAATCATCTGCATATGACAGGTATCTCTGCGGTCGCGACAAACCTGGGCTGACGCTCGACCGGATCGACGCCGTTGAGGATCCACCGGTATCCTTGCAGAAGCCGTTTCCCGCGGCGCTACCTTTGCCTGCGCGTTCTCCGTACATAAATCCAAGCCGCGCTACTTCGCCTGCGCATTCTTTCACCCTCACCTTCCACGTACACGAGTTTGTCGGGGACACCGTGACCACCCCTACTTTACCAAAGTCTCCTGGGATCGTTTACCGATCCCGACCCGTGACAGCACCGAGTTCGTCGTCTCCCCTACGGTAACATCATCCCCTCCACCAAGGTCCTGACATTCTACCGAAAGGAACCGTTCGACATCGAGGCGTCGTGTTCGGAGCCGCAGGGCTTGCCTGGCGGGTTACATCATTGCGTCGCACGGTTCATCGCACCCAACTAAACGCAGATGCCACAGATCGAAACGCAGAAGCCGGATCCCGGAGCGAACATGAACAGCGCCGCAGGGTCCCTTATATGGATGTCGGTTAGTGGTGTCAGGTCGGCCTCAGGGGATGTATTGAGTCACTTGGGCACGTATATGCTCTCCGTTTAGTGTTTCCACAGCGAATGACCGCCGTCCAGTGGCCTCTCCCACATTGAACTATGAGGGGAAGGAAATTAAGGTATCCCTGCTGCCAAACCCGTCACACTTGGGTATGTCCATCCGCTTATTCGTGCTGATTATTAATCTCACCCCCACTCTAGAGGCTGTGAACCCTGTTGCTCTAGGAAAGGCTCGGGCTAAGCAGTATAGCCTTCTGAAGGCCCTCGAAAAGGGAGTTGGGGCGGAGGGATGTATGCTTGGAGATAAGGTAAGCTACGATATCTTTTTCAGTATGCATACAACAAGTAATTCTGGCCTGAAAGGTTATGTGCGTACAATTGCATGGAGATGCGAGCTTCACGGGCCAGGGTGTGATCATGGAGACGCTTGGATTATGTATTGCTTAATTCACAGCACCATGTGTTTTGACCACTTATCTGCAGGTAATTTGCCACATTACACTTGTGGGGGAAGTGTGCACATCGTGGTTGAGTGCGTTCCACTGTTTATCTCTCCTTTCAAACCATTCTCACATCCTGATTTACCTACAGCAACAAGTGCGCACAAGCTTGTCTGGTTCATTTCCGCATTGGGCTGATACGTTGACTTCTAGCATTGGGTATACCGTGACAACACCTGCATCTGCGGCGCGATCTTCATTGTATTGCTCAGATGTAGCAAAAATGATTAATTGCCCTGTGCTGCACGTGAATGGCGATCATTCTGAAGGTAAATATCCACATTTTGTCGAGATCGTTGCATTCTCATAGGAGGGATATAATTACGATTTTAATGGTTCCTTTCGCAGACGTTTCTCGAGCAATCGAGATCGTGTTCAAGTATCGAAATCACTTTAGGAAAGATATCGTCATAGATCTGATGGTATACCGTCGTTGGTAAGACATTTCTTTCGATTCGATATCGTACCATCTCGATCAATCCGATTCTCAGGGGTCACAATGAATTGGACGAACCTGCATATACCCAGCCAATTATGTACCAGAAGATCCGGTCGAGGAAAAGCGTGCCTCAGCTCTACGAAGACAAATTGGTCGTGCGTGTCATTCATTCTTCGACCACGTGTATGCGTTCTTAAACACGGGTTTTTATTGACCTTGGCTGTGTTGGCATCGTCCTTCTCAAATAGTTTGATGGTCTCGTCTCTCTAGAATCCGCATCCTCCACTCGAAGCTCCTACAAGGCCGTGCTCAATGACGCCCTCACAACCTCGGCAACATATTCCCCTCCTTTGGTCAACTTTAATTCCCAGTGGGATTCGGTTGTCATCGATGGGAAGGAGGTACCTATGGTCTGGCCGGGTTCGGAGGAAGCAAAGACGTTCGACACGGGGGCACCTGCTGACCTGCTCCAAAAGGCTGGCAGGGGAACCGTCGAGGTTCCGGATGGATTCGTATGTCTTTATCTTTCTCCGTTCTGTGCAACATATGATCGTGATCATCCCTTTAGGAGATCCATCCACGATTACAGCGCCATGTCAAGAGCCGGTTGGCAAGCTTGGACAAAGGAGAGGGCATCGACTGGGGGACTGCGGAAGTACGCTCCTTGCGCTCTTTGTATGCCAAGTTTTTATACTCTTGTAGGCGTTGGCACTTGGGACGCTCATGGTCGACGGATACGACGTCCGGATTGGAGCTGTACCTCCCACTCTCACGACACTCACTTACTCAAGTTCTGCGAGCACTACATCCACGCCAACAGTCGCTCACGATAGCTCTTCACCCACTCCCGACGTCGCATCGTCCTGCGCACTCCAGAGTGGCTCACACGCGCGTCCGGGCGCAATGGAGGGAGGAAACAGCAACCAAGGGAGAAGAAGGACACGGCTCAGGCTGCTGCGTCGAAGTACCCGCTCGAGGTAACGTTTCTTTTCATCTTTAATGTCGTGATGGACCGCTGATGCTCTACAATGATGCGTCAGGATGACGATGACGGCCACGCTGACTAAGGCATGATCACGCAGCTCCAACCACCACATCGATCACCGGTTTCGAATGTTCGAATGATTGCGGGGAATGACGAGTTTGTCACAGGTGTGTCGTTGTCTCTTTTCCGCACGGCTATTCATCCGAATACTCTTGTCGCTATTGCTGCCATTATTTTTATTTTGTTCTTTGCTGTGAGTGAATTCACGTATTGACATTTTGAATGCGTAGCACAACCTGGGGAGCCGATCACCATCACCCTACCGGACGTCTCTGAACGCATGTGAACAAGGACCATGGACCGCTAGACGAGACTTTTTGGAAATATGCACCCTTTGTCCCGATGCACAAATGAAATCGGGTTCGCTGCATTCGAAATTAATTTGTCCTCGCGTACATCAAACCCCAGTTGGATGGCGTTGTGCAGATACCTCTGCTCGCCGTGGACAATTTGAACCAGATGAAGGGAACTGGCCTGGTTGTCGACTTCCGATGCTCTGATTGGGGTGTTGGTGTTCAGGTGAGGTATACCATGGTGTGTTGTTAGAATTTCCTGACTGATACGCTTGACTCCAGGAATACCAATGTCCGAACTTTTACACGGGAATGTGTCTGGCCTCGAGGATTCATGTCAGCGTGTACTCGACAGATACGGCCTCTCTCATCTGAGGTTCAATACACTCGTGCGTACTTTGTACCCAGCTGGATATCTTATTCTATCAACTACAGTGGCCACATTATCCTCCATTTGCGAAGGTGGTACCATCCGCTTTCGGCACGGACCGTAAGCCAATAACTCGTGCTCGATTAGGTTATGAGGTGTCCCTTGCAAGTCGATTTTTTCTATGTAAGTGGGTTTACTAGCAATACCCTCAGTTTTACGCCGCTTTAAACTAACCTGGTCTCACTGGCACACGTGTTTCCCTTTGGTGTAGCAAACAACGTCAGTCTCTTTCGCCCGCACAACCTAGACCCTACACAATTTATTCGTCACATCTGCAGTGTCGTCGTCTCAAGGAATCCAATCTAACCAGCTTCATCTCATCTCAATGAGGAACACGAGTTATGGGAATGTATGACTGAGATAAGAGCAGTTTTGATATCTTGAGAGACCCGTGAATCGCCATCGCTGTTTACGAGTCTTGTTTTTCGTCCTATCATACATCTACGAGGACATTGACACTTGCATCGGATAATTCATGTTCTTACACCACTAACTTGGCATTTAAAAATTGTTATGATTGGCGTATTGACTCGCAGCGCGATGTGTGTAGTCATTGCCCTTAGTTTGGAGAATCTAGTACCCACCGCACACAGGTTATGGACTCCGGCATGGTTCGCTCGAGAATTACACTACGCTTTGACGTTGGCCTTGACATGGTCCACTTTTCCTAACCTAACACGGTTACCACCGCCACAATATTAATGATTCGAGGACCACTTATAATACATATGTGGTCCACACTAGTACACAATAACCTCTCGCGTTCTTCCACACATTTGACATTGAGCTTTGACCATCTCCACTGTAGATTTGCGACCACAGACTACGCTTCAACGGTCATTTTATCGTATAAGCGGTCAAGATTCCCGGCATGAATTGTCAACAACTTCAAGTTGAATCTCAACCGTGACCCTCCGAGTCCACCGTGACTGAGTCACGGTCACGGTGTTGTTTTCCCATTTTCATCGTTTCATACGGTACATCCTCTTCAATCATAAATCCTGGTTGCTGGGTTCCACTGCCCACCACTGCCATCCAATATTCTGACCTCCATGTGCCTCCTCCATCAGGGTACGACCAGCGTGGCTCTGTGCCTCCGCCTACTATGACGCCCACTCCCGGGCCCGGCCTGGCCAACTGTTGAGCCACTACTGCAGCGACCAGCGGCCTCAGGCTATGCCTAACTGCTGAATTTGAACCGCTCGAGGAAGAAGTTGCAACGCGGGCAGTTCGGGTGCCCGCAGCGAGTCGGGACCTCCGAGTCTTCAATGGATAGGTCATCTGAGTCGTCGAGTTTAAACACGACCGCCGTGCATCCGAGTCCTGCACTGGCAGGAAGCTCAAGTTCTCAATCATTGTAAGTGTGCCTGGGCTGTTCGTTGAACCATCGCTGATTGATGGGACCTTTTTCATTTTAGTGGGGCGCGGCCCGTCAAGTTTCAACCCGCACAATATACTCGGACAGCAAAACCCGGCCCTCTTCCTTCCTTCTGCAATTGAAAGTTCCGCAGTCATTGGGGTACTGGTGTCTGTTCGAAAGCACCCGCTGACCTTATTACTTGATAGAAGATAGAGAAACATGACCGTTATTTATTTCCTAATGAACTTATCAGCAAATGCTACTTTGTCCCTAGACTCGGAGTTGCACGGCAGTTCATCCGAGTCAGGGATTGGAAATGAGGTCACAAGGCCCGTGTGCAAGTTCTCCACTTGGATGTTGTTAGTAGGTTCTGTGGCAGAATTAGTGGAGTTTGGGCTATCGACATCATGAAGATCTGAGTCACTGACTCGGATCAATGTTATGGTGACAGGCCCGACCCCGGTTACAGGTAAGGACATGTGACCGTGTCACATATTGTTTAAACATGTACATAATACACTGCATGTACATTTGCTGTAACATTATATGCATTTTCTGTTGAAGGTCACTCATAACATGATGATTGAACAATTATAGTTAGCTATTAGTAGAGACCAGAATGATACTGAGCTATAGGTGTTTTGACACACTGGCCTTCCAGTTGACCAAAGAACAACATTCTGATTGCAGATGATAAATACATAACATCTTCATGACCTGATGATTGATCAATTATAGTTAGTTATCTGTAGAGACCAGAATGACACTCAAATATAGGTGTTTTGACACACTGGCATTGACTTGATAAGGTTACAAATGTCTGCCAAAGATTATATATAGCATTGTCATGTTCTATCTCATATTTATCTGATTATCCCAGAAAGATATATTCTGATACATGGACTGTATTCAATCATGTATTTTGTCAACCAGTGATAAATGGCTGCCATGTCCTCCATGGCTGGTCATGATGTTATCATCAAGATATCTTCTAGGCAACAACTGCTAATCAATGGTAAGTTGTATCCTTCATGGAAAGTATTTTAGATTAGCTTGCATTCATTGACCATTTATATCTAATTCTGTCATGATGGTATCTAATTGTAAACAATATCTGGAAGTATCATCAATGATCAATTTTGCCATGTCCTTCCAGGTTGATTTTAAGATTGTCAGCCAAATATCCTCCAGGCATTCTATTGTCGCTACAGGCTCTTGATGATGTGTGCATGATAATTATTGATCAGGGTCTGACCTAATATTATCACACATATTTGTTCTGATCAACAGATTGGCATTAAGAAGGTAAATGGAAATTTATGATCAAGTTTTACCATGATCCTTCCAGGCTGATTTTAGGATTGTCAGCTAGATATCCTCCAGGCATTCTATTGTCGCTACAGGCTCTTGGTGATGTGTGAATGATAATTATTGATCAGGGTCTGACCTAATATTATCACACAGATTTGTTTTGATCAACAGATTAACATCAAGAGGGTATATTGCACCTTGATGATCAATATCTACAATGTCTCCCATGGCTGATCTGGATACCATCATCAAGGTAGACTCAGGCATCTCAGTGTCACTCTATTTTCAGAATGAAGATGACTTGATAATTGCTGATCAACTATTGTCCTATTTTTATCCTGCTGGGATTCAATTGCGATTTTTATCTGGAAATATCATCATCACCCCAATTTCCTGATGTAGTACTTATCAAGCATCCGAGCTAGATAACAGTTGGCAAACTCGGACGAAAATATAACTCACGCAAGGGAGGTGGACAGCGTTCAGTGTCAAAGTTCGAATAGCCTCCAAGGTTGGCGAGCGACTCGGATCGAGCCTCCGGGTCTTCGCCCGCCGCCATCATGATGGGTGTGGCAAATTCTGGCTGTGGCGCTGTGGGATGTTTCCTACTACCCCACTGGAAAGAGGGGGCGCCACAGGTCTCACCGTTCATGTCAAAACAACGTCACTGATCTGTGGAGGGAATCAGAAAAGGTAGGCCTGGGCCGGGACTCTGCATCGTTCCCATACGCTCGGTTCGCAATTCGTAATTCGATAACCCGAGTCCAGGTTACTTACGTGCCGCCGAAAAATTCTCACAGAAGTGAAGAAGTTGTGTGAGGGCTGCCATTGAATCATCGTTAAGCGGTAACGTAACATCATTGGTGACTGCGGTTTGAAATTTGAACTTTGACCAGCCTCGACCGGGGTAAACACGGACCCACAGATCTTCGCACCAATAGATGAATGAAAGCTTCGATAGTGTATGATACTAATTCTGTCGTCCGAGTCTCCCCATGGATCTAGGGCGCGCAATGAGCTGTTCGCGATTCAGGGCCCTCCAAGGTGTCTGAATCAAGAAGCGGCCCGGGACCGCGCGGACCTCCGTTCTCGATCTCCTCGTTCAAACAATTCCAGGGCCGTTGAGTCCTGAGCGACTAACGCGACTTCCAAGTCTTGCCTTGCTGACTCCTCTGGCAGTACAACCAAGACGAGTGAAAAGGGAAAGCCTTAAATTATGATATCTACTGTAGCTAACTAATAGGTCCATATCAAAACGATCCCGTCCTGTCGTATAGCTGTAGCTGTAGGAAAAACGAATGTTCAGAACGTGTAGTGCACGGAATCGCTCCGACGCCAAAAAAAAAAAAAAAAAAAGTCAGAGTGAAAACGGCAATAAGCTAGAGAAAAGAAAGTAAAAGACAATCATGATGAAGCAAGTACAACAAGTTAACGTGTTTCAGATCCGTCCCCCCCCACGCTCGCGCAACAGTGCACATTTATGATACACACCTCTCTCTCCCGCACTCAAAAGGCCCGACCGCCCGACCACGATTGCATGCTGTTCGGTCTCGACCCGACCCGCTCCTGATTACGCGTGTCCTGCATCCAATACCCTGGTGACCCAGATCCAGACCCAGGCCGCGAATGCGACAGCGCCGAGCCCTGCCCAACCTGCATCTCATACGACTCGCGCGTATATGACGGTTCAGGTACCGACGGCGGCTCCACCTCCTTCACATCTCCATCCGGAGACCCGTAAGGCGGTATTGACCAAGACTCCCGAACGTCGTCGGGCGAATAATACGACAACCCAGACAACGGCGCACTATGCGGTTCACCACCCTCCATCCCCTTGATCATCTCGGGCGAAGGAGACGATCCCATGTGGATAAGCGGCAACGATCCAGACGGCGAAGGCGTGCCTTTCTCAGGTGACGACCCGGCCCTCTTCTCGTTTTCGTACGATCCAGCCATAGGCAGTCCTACCTGCGTAGGCTCGTACACTTGAGACAGATTCACCTCCGAGGCCGACCTTGCGTGGGGCTCTCGAAACATGGGTGCCATCTCGAGGTCGGATGTGGACTTGTTCTTGGACGCCTTGCGATGTCGGATGCCCAACTGGTCTTTCAGGTCCCCGCCGACCCACATCTCCCGGATGACGTCCTTGTCGAGGGGTGCGTACGCCGATGAGGCGTACTTGTACAGGAATCGAGGTGCTGAGCGAGGGGAAGGATCAGACACCCGCGGGAGCTCGACTGGAATCGTACTCACCCAACGCGACAATCACTGAAAACACGACCGTCGCCCAAAACGTAATGTTGCTAAACAGAACTGACACCTCTTCGATAAACGCGCCTGTCGTCGAGAAAAAGTTGTTGGCGGGGAGGTATGAGTATATGACGAGCCACAGTAACAACAAGAGCGAAGATCCGATGACAACGATCCACATGATGAACGTCCAACTGTGTAGAAAGGGGCATCAATAAGTCACGATTCGTTCCTAACAGCGTAAAGACAACGCACTAGTGAGTGTTCATTCCAACGAACACGTTCGCAGCGAAGATAGCAGCGACCGCAACCGTCGTACCGAAATCAGCCAACGAATCTATACCCTTGCCGTTCCACGACGTAGCGAGACCGAGCGACCAGACGAGATACGGAATGTAAAACACGACGATCGACTGATAAAGTCCATCAAGCATGTACGACCAAAACTTGATACGAGTATATTCCAGACCACGAATGCCTCGGATGTAGAGCTCGGGGTATGCCAAGGCGGCTTTCGCGTTGATATCTTGATCGAAGGCTTGTGAAAGAGAAAAACCGTCAGGACGACGCATCGCTATACAGAGCAAGTCGAAAGTACTTACCACCCAGAGCAATGACCGGCAGAGATGTGAACGCCAAGTTGTAGAACAGGATGAAACTGTAGTCATACAAATAGGTAGCGTCGAAGCTGGAAAAAGACCATCGTCATTATCACATGGAAGAGATGATTACGTACGAGCAATAGATAAGGAACCAAAAGGTGCCCAACGTAAAGATGACGTTCTGAGAAACGCTCGTCAGAAGGGATAACGAAACGACAAAACAAAACGCACCTTGTAAAAGAAATTACTATGCATGTCCGCGATCCGTTGATACGACCACCGTCCGTGTACGAGGAGCAACTTTGTGAGGAACCTAAACTGGCCAAACGCATAGTCCGCGGACATGGCAGCTTGCGACCCTTCGTGGCCCAACAACCCACAGCCGACGTTGGCTTCTTGGATCATCGCCACGTCATTGGCACCATCGCCGATCGACAGCGTCATCGCTTTGCGACCCTCCTTGACCTGCGTGACCCGTGAGTGAGCATCATGCACCCTCAACAACACAAAAAACGCACCAACTTCACCGTCAACGCCTTCTGCGCCGGCGATACCCGACAACACACCACTGTCTCGCACTGCGTCGTAAGATTGAGAAACATCGGCTTGAGCTCGGCCATGAGCGCGTGCGTCAACGTTCCCCCGTCAATGACGACCGCAAACGCGGCCTGCGCGCCCGGCACGAAGCCCCGTAGTTGTTGTTTTTGCTTGCGCGGATTCAACGACGGTGGGCCAGAAATCGACGCGATCTTGTTTAACCCGGCTTCGATCTGCGCGCGCGTACCCTCGGGTGAGTCGGCGGACAGGATCATAATCTCCATGTCTTGCTTCAGCAGGTTACAGCTGAACCCGATCTCGATGGCCGTTTGCAATTTGTCACCTAGCAATGGCAAGCGTTCAGCATCCAAACCTCATGTTGGGCCTCTGGGCCCACTCACCAGTAAGAATCCACAACTTGATCCCCGCCCGATGCAACATCTCGATCGACTCCGGTACACCCTCTTGCAGCTTATCCTCCAGCGCCGTCGCCCCAAGCAACACCAAATCCCGCTCGATGCTCGTCGCCGCCTTCTCCACCTCCTCTTCCCTGTTCTCCGTCGCAGCCGTCGCAGCGTCGTACGTCCGCTGCCACACCAAAAACTCATCCTCGTCCAACACGCGATACGCGATGCACAACGTCCTCAGACCCTGATTCGCGAACGTGTCCGTGTCCTTTCTCGTCTTTTCCTTCAGCTCCGGATCGTTCCCCGTCACGAGCCGCTCGAAAATCACCGAATCAGCACCCTTGCAATACAACACGATCTTTCCGTCTGGCGTGCGCACGATGACACTCATCCGCTTCCTCGTGCTGTTGAACTCGATCGACTTCAATAGCGTATACCGCTCCGGCTGACCCATCACCTCGATGTCGACCGAGTCCTTGCTCTTGCCTACGAACGGGAACCCGACGTCCCGCGCAGCCGCGACGAGCGCCGCCTCATCTGGCGACTCTGCCTTGTATTCCAGATAGTACGGGCGCCCGGAGTTATCGGGCCGGTCAGCGAGCACGGTGTGACAAAGTGTGAGCGCGCGAAAGAATGCGATGACGTGTCCAGCCTGTGTCGAGCTGCGGTCCGATATGTCTTCAGCCAGCTTAGGCGAGATGAGCGTGAGCTTGTCGGCCTGCGCGTACCGGTTTTTGAACAGCCGCGAGAGGGCAGAGACCATTGCCTCCTTGAGCGCAGCCAGCTTACGCGTGAGTTCCTCCGGCTCCACCGCATCCGCGCGTCCTTCGCGTGTCGCAGCACCGCGCTGCGCCTCCGTAACGCCCTCCCCGTAAATAACTCCATGTATCGAGCACTTTTGGAATTCCATGACGTTTTGCGTGAGCGTGCCGGTCTTGTCCGAAAAGACGTATTCGATTTGGCCGAGGTCGTCCGAGATACCCCAGTTTTTGGGGACGCAGGCGGCGTCGAAGGGTTTGTAGTACATGTCAACATCTTGCGCGATGAAGTAGGCTTGTATCGTCTTGACGATTTCGATTGAGATGAAGAGAGAAACGGGGACGATGTTTTGAAACGCGATGAGGCACGTGCTGCAAAGTCGTGTTTTAGTTGGGTGTGAGGGCGGAGATGAGAGCAGACGCACACGAATATCACGAGCGCGTTGAGCGCAGAAGAGTTGGTCGCATCAACGCCCGGCTCGTATATCTTGATACTCGTGTCCGGCAGACCATCCAATATACCATAAACTACTGCAGCGATAGCACAGAGAATGAACAGGACAATAAAGTTGACGATGACATTGAAGTTGGTCTCCTTTGCGATCTTGGACTGCTTTGACGGTGTCAGACCTCCGTTCAAGTAGATCTTGGTGTCGGGGCCGGTAAAGACGACCAGACCGATGATCCAGGCAGTGTTCCGTACCGTGCAACCACGAAGGAGCAGGTCATTGATCGTGACGCCTTCCTTTCGCGTGTCCCCGGTGGTGGGGTCGGTGAAGCGCAGCACCCCGCTGTACAGGTACAGATTCTGGTGGGGTGGCTCCGATTCGAGGACAAAGGACGATTTCTCAATGTCTTCCTCGGAGACGATTGATGAAGTCGCCTGGACGGCTTTGCGGATTTTCAAGTTGGTCTCTCCGTCCAAGTTCTTGGTCTCGAGGTAACAGAGGCCGTCCGGATCCGAGGTCGACAACACGACGACGTCGGCCGGGACCTGTTCGTTCTCCATGAGGAGCACGACGTCCCCCACCTCCAGCTTCTTCCAAAGAGTCCTCTCCCATTTGGCTGTCCCGTTGGTCCTCCGTTTCCAGTCGATGACCCCGAGCGAGGTCCGGGAACGTACGCTTTGCTGGTACGCCGAGAGCGACTTGTTGCGATCCCAAGTTCCGACTTCGTCGGTCGCGGAGGGCAATCCTGGAGGGTACGCATGTGAGTCCACGCTAGCGATGTCCTCGAGATGTCTGCCGCCGGCCCCTATTGGTCTCCCGAGACTGAACGTACTCTCGTTTGGGTCTGCGGTGCTCATGCTGACCCTGTCTCCCTCGACACCCTTGCTGAGCACTATTCGCATGCCCTCGCCGGCCTCCCTTTCGCGCAGCTTTTGGACGCCCTTGGAGAGCTTTCCGGGAGCGTTTATGCGCAAGAGTCGCTGGTACCATGGACGGGGATCGAGAGGCTGATTGAGGTTGCGCCACTGACCGAGACAGGTGACGGCGGAGGTGTTGACTTCTTCGTCGAGTTTGGCGCGGCGGTAGTCCTCGACGCCGTCCTTGATGGCGGTGACGACGAGGATGAAGAGGATAGGAACACAGGCGGTCGCGGCTGAACCTCCAAATACGGGAAAGACTGTGACGCGTTAGAGTGAGCATGGGAGGATGAGCGGTTGCTCACTTTGGATGATGACCAAGGACAGAAAGTAGATGTTGGCTATTCTGAGAAGCGGTGTCAGTGAGGATGGGGTGTGGCGAGGAGGTTTGGCTCACCGATGAAATTGCTCGTAGAGGTTCTTGGGTAGAAACGTGAGGAGGGTATACCCTAGAAACGGTGAGGTGCGAGAGGGTACGAATTGGTTGGGGTTACTCACTGCTCGTGCGCACTTTGTTCCTCGGATACCGAGCAAGCGGTTGTCCGTAGTGATCTACTTCCATTGCAGAGGGAGGGGTATTGACATATACATTTCTACGCTGACCGGGTATCTGAGCGCTCGTCGTTGCTTCAGAGACGGTCGAGTCTGCGGTCTTTGGACGCTTGTCTTTTCTAAAGAAGAGCCTTCTCTTTGTTGCTCTCCTCTGTGCGCGCAGTTCTGAGCGAATGGACTCTGCGATGGTTGACGCTGCCGTGCGGACCGTGCGGAGACGGAGGTCAGAGTCGATCTGAGCATCGTTGTCGTTGTCGTCCTTGTCGTTGTCTGGTTGTTGTTGTCGCTTGAACAACGAAGCCATTTGGTGGTATTTGAGGGTCTTCCGAGTGCCAGCACGGGAGTAAAATCAATCGACTGCGACCGTTTCGATGGGCTTGAAGACTGCGCGAATGCGGCAGTGTACACGCTAACTCAGCCACACTGCGATGACCGTGTGAAGCTCCTTTTATACTCCATTAACTCCTATTCATTCTATAGGGGGTATGTCTCCTATTAACAAGCCTACAAAGGTACTAAAGTGCCCTATTCTCTCACTAGCAATAAATGAGGAATGACCCTCCACGAACTCTCGGCAGAAGCAGACGCATCTTGTAAAAGAAATTACTCGCGCCGTCGCTGATCGACACCTCGTCGTTTTTCTGACATTTCTTGACGTAACCATTGACCATGACGCGTGGGTGAGCATAAGAGCTCTTCGCAACACACGCCCGCGACACACAGTCTTGTCCAGACAGACTACGATCTGCGCACGCGGCGGAAAGGATCATGGTCACTGTCTTTCTTGAGCAGGTTATTACACCTGAACCCGATCTGCTTGTCACCTGACATTTCATGCGTCAAGCATAAACCTCAGTCCCAGCTACGGCCCACTCACCTATAAGAATCCAAAGCTTGATCCCCGCCCGATGCAACATCTCAATCGCTTCCAGTACACGAGTGCCGTCGTCCCGAGCAATACTCCCGCTGACCGCTCGACGCCCTCTGAGATCGATTCCCGACGCAAGCCGCGGCGTGTGCACATCTGCGGGTTGTTAAACTCGAGCGTCTTGAACAGCGTATACCGTCCCGATTACCTCGTGTCCTTGTTCTTCCCAGCGAACGGGAACCCAACATCCCACCAATCGTCCGGCGACTCGGGCTTCTATTCCAGATAGTACGGGCGCCCGGACTAACCGTGCCGTTTGCCGAGTATGGTGTACAAAAGAACGTAATGACATGTCCAGCCTCCATCAAGCACTGGTCCGCGAGATCCTTGACCATCTTGGGCCGTCTGTGCGTACCGGTTCTTGAACGTCCGTGAGAGCACGGAGACTATTACATCCTCGAGCAACGTCAGCTTGCGCGCGAGCTCCTCCGGCATCACTGCGTCCGAACGTCCTTCCGGCGCCACCATGCTTCTCCATACACAACACTGTGAATCGAGCATTTTTGAAAATCCAGAATCGTACCGGTCTTGTCCACAAAGACGCAAGCGGTGCCGAAGGGTTTGTAGCGCATATCAATCCATGCTAGCGATAACCTCGAGATGTCTCCCACCGACCCCTGTGGATCTCCCGAGACCAACTTACACTCTCGTTGGCGTCGACCGGAGTCACGCACTGACCCTGTCTCCCTCGATGCCCTTGCACTATGCCCATGCCCTCACCGGCTTCCGTCTCACGCAGCTTTTGGACGCCCTTGGGGACTTGCCTGGTATGTTTGTCTGCAGGAGTTGCTACCACGGATTAATGTTGCGCCACTGACTAAGAGGAGGTCTTGACTTCTTCATCGAGCTTGGCGCGGCGGTAGCCCTCGCCGCCGATGGCGGTGACGAGGATGACGAGGATGGGAACACAGGCGGTCGCAGCCTGAACCTCTAAAAAAGGGAAAGACTGCGACCCGTTAGGAAAAGAATGGGACAAATGGCGCGTGCTCACTTTGGACGACGGAAAGTAGACGTTGGCTATTCTGTAAGGCGGCGTCAGGGACGGCGAGCATGGTGTGTGGCAGGGACGTTTGGCTCATCGATGGAATTGCCCGTAGAGGTTCTTTGATGTGAATGTGAGGAGGGGTTACAGTGCGAGAGGGTACGAGCTGGTTGGGTTTACTCACTGCTTGTGCGCGGTTTGTTTCTCGGGTACCGAGCGAGCGGTTGGCCGTAGTGATCCACTTCCATTGCAAACAGAACGTAGACGGTCTGGTCACCAGACTAGGAGACGGAGGTCAGAGTCAATCTTGTAGCTGCCATTTAGTAGTATTTTTGATGTCCCACGTAGCATGCGAGTCAGTTTCTCATTCTGTTCATCTCCGTGCTGGTTACTAAAGGTTGTCAAGGCTGCAGCCATCTCCGTGGGTGCTGGCATGTCTCAGTCAATGCGATTCATGGACCAAATTCCCACTTACACTGAATCTTCTTTGCATCCATAGTACGAAATACGTGTATCACGAGAGGGTAAATGAGCTATGATCCCACGGAAACGTCACCCTGCACCCAACAACCGACGTACATATGCTATGGTTCGTTCCCTCTCCAATTTCCGCCGATGACCCGACCTCGTTCCCTCAATGCGTAGTCGACATCCAACGTCCAACAACAACATTCGTTCCATGCTTTTGATATCATGCATCAGCACCGCCGCCTTCAAGCAACAACACGTCAAATTGCCATGTCAACACTTCCGACGAGCGTTGCGGTGGATGGTGGCCACAGGCGGAATGTGCGGTCGACGTCAGGGCACCTCCGGGCCCACAACGGCAGAGGCGCGTGAGAAAGAAAAACAGACTCTTCGACTCCTAGATCGATGCAACGTTGTTGAAGGAGTGTTTGTCACGGACGCAAACGCCGCATCCCCTCGCTCAAGATTGCTTACCTGCCTATCAACCTTCTCGTCACCCCAGGCGCAAATGCGCTTGACCAACGCGATCACGCCGCCTCCTCGTCTCTCGTGCGCCCTTGCGCCCTTGCGGCTGCGAACACGGACAACGACATCTCTTGGTCATGCTATCGATCGCGCCACCTCACCCTCGTCCGTTTATGAGAATGCTGCATTCTCAAGCGTTGAAAATGGCTGCATGCTACCTCCTCGATGGGCTACCGTCGACGCACCTCGTTACCTCGTCTTCCAACAACGATGAGTACTTCGCCAACCCCGACCTATCCTCCCGCAAATGCGCGACTCTCGCTGCATCCTTCGTCGTGTCCCCAATGTCGATCCCCAAGATCTTGAGTCGATCACGCGATGGTCCAACGTCATGCGAGACAGTACAGCTGAGGTCGACTCAGATCAGCTGACTGAATTCACAAACCCCAAGTCACCTCGACAGGCAGCTGTCTGACCTGATCCCTTCTACGCCTGATCTAAAGCCGGAAAACTAAGACACCACCCTCGAAAGGCAGTTGTCTGACCTGGTCCGTCTCACCCCTTTCTCCATCCTACACCTGAATCATTCGGGTCCAGGAACACCTGTAGACCACTCGGACGTTTAGGAGACTGTCGTTTAGTCGTCAAGTGAAGAGCGGAAGGATTCGGTAAATATAATATGTTCGGCGAAACAAGGCTGTCATGTTGCAGGTATTATACAGTAATCAAATGATTCGAATCACGGGCCTCCAGATCTCGCTCCAACTTGTCAATGACTCGGAACGTTGCACATGCTCGCACGGAGCAGTCGACAATAGCCACTACCTGAGGTCGCTTCAGAAGCCCCGTATATGGTCAAACATAATGGGTATCAAGCGGCGGTCAGTCAGCATCAGGCCTTGATCATCAGGTGCGCGATCTGCAGGCGTCCTGTATTCATGGTTATTTAGCCTTGTTTTTTGAATCCATCAGGTGCGGGAAGTGAACTCTTGAACACTTTCATGCTCCACTTGCAAAGGCAGAACCTCGGCGAAAATGATGTCCAGTCGAATAGTTTTTTAAAACCCCCGGATCTGAGTGACAATCACTGATCGGGGCCTCGGCGAGTCAAACAGCTTTTTTTTTTGCCCTATTTAATATTCTCATTCAACCCCTATCAGCCGATCAGTACCTATGTATACATACGCAGGGCAGCGCCGCGAATAATCGACCCTCTTGGCGGCCACACCCGACCATGGCCACACCCGCTACATCATCCATCATTGGGACATGCATGGAGAGTATCTTATATGGTACGTGTGTCACCGTGATTAAC